>JASAMX010017865.1:0-11954 GCA_030248175.1 Microlaimidae sp. YZB2_3 | reverse complement strand
TTTCAGTACAGACCAGTACTATCCCTACCTAAATTTTATTCTAGTTCACTAAATGTTATCAATATAATTGCTATCTTAGCACGTTTAGCACGTAGCACGTTACTGATAAGCAAAAAAACAAAACTTAAACAAAACCCAAAAAACACAGCAACATTACAAATTGAATACCATAAAAAGCAAGCAAAGTTAATTATTTTAAAGAAAATTTATCCATAGAGTTTAAGGTCTCTCTGGAAAGTTTTCACTTCACAGTGTTCAATAAAAAATCAGTTAATATACAGAACAAAAAATATTTTCGTCCGCATAAAATGTACTTCATCATCTATTGTAACTATAGAGCATTATAATATTTTAGCAGATCTGACGACGAAAATTCGAATGAGCGGAAAAAAGAAGGAAACAAATTCGGGTAAATATTTACCAATATTTTTTTGTTTTGATTCATTAAAAAGATTATAATAAATTTAAAATATATATTAATATTAAATGAAAAACGTGGCAATAAAGTTTATAGTGGGAATTGATTCTTCGACCTTAAAAATTGCTAGCGCAGATGCAACGGCTTATACCCGACTGCGCCAAACATTAAATCTGAAAATAATTATATTAGAGTTTTGAAAATATGCACCCAAATTAACACCCAGTAGGGATGGTACTGGTACTGTACTTATTTAAAAAAAACAGGAGCCGGTTCACTAAACGCGAGTTGAATATAATTGCTATCTTAGCACGTTTAGCACGTAGCACGTTACTGATAAGCAAAAAAACAAAACTTAAACAAAACCCAAAAAACACAGCAACATTACAAATTGAATACCATAAAAAGCAAGCAAAGTTAATTATTTTAAAGAAAATTTATCCATAGAGTTTAAGGTCTCTCTGGAAAGTTTTCACTTCACAGTGTTCAATAAAAAATCAGTTAATATACAGAACAAAAAATATTTTTTGTTTGCATAAAATGTACTTTATTATTTATTGTAACTATAGAGCATTATAATATTTTAAAATATCCCTACGACGAAAATTCGAATGAGCGGCAAAAAGTAGGAAACAAATTCGGGTAAATATTTACCAATATTTTTTTTGTTTTGATTCATTAAAAAGATTATAATAAATTTAAAATATATATTAATATTAAATGAAAAAATGTGGCAATAAAAATAAGTTTACAGTGGGAATCGATTCTTCGACCTTAAAAATTGTCAGCGGCAGACGGGAACGGCTCTATACCGACTGCGCCAAACATTAAATCTAAAATAATTATATTAGAGTTTTTGAAAAAATACTGGTACTGAACTAGAAATAAAATTTGAGGTAGGGATAGTACTGGTACTGTACTGAAACTAAAAAGATACTGATACTTTTTACTGATACTGTACTGGAATATTTTTTGACAACAAGCATAGTACTGGTACTCGTACTGGAAGAAAATCTGAGTACTATAACAACACTAGGTAACGGTGCCTCTTTTTTGGAAGTATTTTTTAAAAATAAATACTAAACAGTGAATATTTTTAAATGGTTAAAAAAATTTCGTTGCAATTTGATTTTTAATATCATTTATTTCAACTACTAATAATAATATAATAAATGTGCACTTTATAATCGTGGTATTTCTGCCTTTTTAACACTCATATTAATTTTTTATAAATATATTTCTGTATTTTGCGAGATCTCCTATGCCAAAAATTGCGATTTTCCATACTTAAAAAAACTGTCCGCAGAGACCTTAAAGCTGTAAAAAGATTTAAGAAGCTTACGATTACGACTGTTCAATGTAATATTTACAACATCAAGTATCAAAATTTTAAAGGAAAAACCTTTGAGATAAAAAAACTGGGCTACTTATGGACCTACCTGGCATTACTAAATTTCAGAAACGACATCCCGAAATCAAAATTTATCCAGAAATAAATGAAATTTACTTATATTTCCCAGAAAAACATAATCATGTATTTTGTAATATTGAACCATTGTTCTAAAATATTTTTCTACTCAGCTCGGTTTTTTAAAGCAAATTTTTTGGCTAAATCATAAAAAAACAAGTTTTTATATATTTTATAACTATACACATTGCAGCGGCTAATTTTTTTGGAAATAAATGTATTAATATTTTTAGGGCTTTTAGTTAAAAAAATGCATCATTGCGTGGCATTTTAATTTCACGGCAGGACCACTGATTTAAATTTTGTTATGCTTGACAAGTCTCTAGAAAAGCCGTAATTTTGTAAAATTGAATAAAAATTGAAATGTTCGAAAAAAAATCTTTAAAACGTTTAAAAAGGTAATATTAAACCTTTTCTATGTACATTGTAAGATATAACAAAATATACATATTTATTTTATTTTTTTATTTACAAAAGCAGGGGTAACGTCATGTAGATTTTCACAGACTTTACTTCAATTCTCACACCACAATTAATGCTTGTTATTTTGGGTTAATGGTTTATAAGATAAATGTTGTTTAACATAAAACTACGATGTAAACACAAGAAACATTTTTGTTGTAAAACGATGAATGGTTTTCTAAATGTTCTATTAGAATAGATTTTCAACCCTTAATTTATAAAGAGAGAAAGAAGGGTTCTCTGATGTTACTTAAAGGTGCGGTGCAGAGTCAAACTTTTGTCTTCAATTTTGCTAATTTTTTGTGAAAACCTTACCTCTGCCCCCAATAGCCCACAAAAAGTTTTTCAACAAAATATCTCCAGTGGTTCAGGAATAATGACCCCCCAAAAGTGGCGTTCTTCGATAATTCTGTACATGAAAGATTGCTCAATATGTAAAACGATTTACGTTACAAATTATGCACTCAAATAAAGCGGCTATTTTCTACTTTAATTTGATACTTTGATCGTTAAGATTGGTGCAATATTTTTCGAGATATTACGTTTCTCGTACAAAAAACGTTATTTTTTCGCTAAAAACACGAAGTGAAGGAAAGAAAGGTTGGGCAAACTTCACAAAATTACTGCAGTCGTTTGGTGTTTTTAACGAAAAAATCGCGGGTTTTTTTGTACGGGAAACGCAATATTTCGACCAATACTGCACCAATATTAACGATCAAGGTATCAAATTAGAGTAGAAAGGAGCCACTTTCTTTGAGTGCATAATTTGTAACGTAAATCGTAATACCGATTCAGCAATTTGTCACGTACAAAATTATCGAAAAATGCCATTTTTGGGGGATCATAACTCCTTAACCACTTCAGATATTTGTTGAAAAAATTTTTGTGGGCTATTGGGGCAGGGGTAAGGTTTTCACAAAAAATTATCAAAATCAAAGACAGAAAATTTGACTCCACACCGCACCTTTAAGAATGTATATTGATGAAAAATTGTAAAGTTAAATATATATTATAATGAAAAAAAATTTGTAATAATTGAAAAATACTTTCAAAAAATTTTACTAAAAAATAGAGATTAGACTATGCAGAAAATTTTAAAATTAAAGTTATTTTAAGTTTTATTTGGTAAAAATTTTATTTAAAATGAAAATTTAACAAACAATTACCATAAATGGGTAAAGTAAGCAAATACAAAAACACCTTAAAAGGTGTGAAAGCAGGTTAGAAGAAAACAGGTTGGGTAACAACAAAAACAGGATAATATTTAGAGTATTCGGTTTATAAAAATCACAGAAGGTGTAGAACGCTGGTTTGGTAAGAAACATAAAAAGCAAGTATAGAATAATTTATTTTATTATCTTTAATGAGTGAAATAGGAAAATTAAATGGCGTAAAAAGCAGGTTATATAAAACACATTTGGTTTGGTGTAGAAGCAGGTTTGGTATTTACGCCATAAAGATGCAGAGAGCAGAAATAACAAAGCATTTTTATGGTTATTTATTAAGCAAAAGTGTTTGCTTGTGTAAGTTTTTTTTAAAAATATTTTAAGACTAATGAATCGATTTAACTTTGGTTTTTAAGATTTTGTGGCTTTTAATGAGTAAACATTGTAAGAGGCGATTTAGTGTTTAAATCTTGTTGTTATTTTGGTCAGATGTAGCAATATTAAATCAACATAAAAAATTTGTAATTTTAAAAGATAGTATATTACTATCTTTTAAAATTACAAATTTTTTCTGTTGCTAGCAAAAAATAAAAAGAACATTGCCAATTCAAATTACAATTAGAAATAAACAAGCTAAAAATGAATTCTATCAGGGTGAAAATAGCTAGGTGGTAAAGTAACCACTCATTCTTTGAGAAAATATCACGTGGAGAGAAACACCTGACGCAACTTAATAATAATTGGTTACATCATATCTGAAAACTTTTTTATTGTTATTATTTTCGCGCACTTATTCTTTATTTCTTCCTGACGGCGAGCGGTTATGCCTTTAATTTCAGCCTGAAGAATTTTAACTTTAATTTTAAATTAAATAAACAAATTATATTAAATTAAAATGGCATCTGGCAAAAGTTATGAACCGTTCCATGAACCATTATCCTTTTTTTTAAATTTATATTTAATAGGATTTTAAAACAATAGAACGAAAGCTTTGTTTGTATCTTTATTTGTTTATCAAATTTTTATTGATTTCGGAATATTTTTTATTAGAATTATATAAACAAAAATGTGAACTAATGAAAAATAAGATCATCAAAAATGAATATTTTGACAATATATTGGTGTATTAAAAAAACGTTTATATTTAAAAACTTTTTTAGCAAATACTAAATAACGGTACATTTTTATGTTGAGAAAAATGCTTAAACTAGATTTAAGTTGACTTTTTCAAACAAACAAACAAGTTAAGTAAATTTAGCGGTAAATCCAGTTTGAAAGTAAAACGCGAATCAAATAACGAAGTAGTAACAATTTGTTTAAATAATAAATTATTATAAATTATAAATATATTGTAATTTACAAAATATAAATTGTTAAGTTTTTCCAGTTTTTTTATTCATATTAAAATTTCCAAAAAATTTTATTTTAAAGAACATTGGTTATGTAGCGGCATTAATGGCCAGTGTAATAAACTAGTTCAAGTCTTGTCTTGTAACCAGCGGCCGTTAAGATTATCTTTGAATTTGCATATATTTCATGATGGACCGCACAATTTGTCAAATCACATAATCGTGATTATGAATCCATTCTCCGCTGTCAGTTATATTATGTTCGTTAAAAAACCAGCAAACTTAGAACCCGTGTTATTGGCTGTGCTTCACGCTATAAGCTTGCTAACTGTAAATCCAATTTACCTTTACCGCAAAAATGTTAAATCAAAAAACATCTCTACCAACTGATTCTTCGTTACAAGTTCTATCTGTTTATGTTCTGAATTTCAAGACATATAAATTTTCTTCAGTCAAGTTATAAATGTTTTAAATAAAATTTACATACGTCATGATCGACCGCACAATTTGTCAGATTACAAAATCGGGATTATCAATTGATTCTCTGTTGTCATTTGTATTTATGTTTCAAATGTTAAATTAAATGGAGTTGATTTGGTCGAGTTATAATTGTTATAAATAAAAGTTTCATATACGTCATTATCGACCGCACAATTTGTCAGATCACAAAATCGTGATTATCAATCGATTCTCCGCTGTCAGTTGTATCTATGTTCCGAATTTCAAGTCATATAGATTTCATTCAACCAAATTATAATTGTTTTAAATAAAATTTGCATACGTCATGATCGACCGCACAAATAGTCAGATCACAAATCCATGACCATCAATCGATTCTCCGTTGTCAGTTTTATATATGTGCCAAATTTCAACTAATATAGAAGTGATTCGGCCGAGTTATTCAAAATCAAAGAAATGTTAGGAATTTACTCACTTACTCACTTACTTACTTATCTAAAGATAATACCCAGCGGCATACATGGGCAAGTTGGTCCGGGGTGGGGGGGGGTTAAACCCCAAATTAGGGGGGGGGGTTAAAATCCGAGAAACGCAAAATATCCATATCGTTTTTTTTCTGGAGTGCATTTTACCCATATCGTTTTTCAATTTTTAAGGAAAAATAGGTAAAAAACGCTAATTTTAGGTCAAAAAGCCCTTTTTATAGCATTTTTGAGCTTTTTATTGCTTAAAACATTCCTTTTGACCTCAAAACTTAACTTTGGGGGCAGTTAGAAGTCATTTTAAAGACATTTTTTTTCTTCATTTTTCCAAAATTGGGGGGGTTAACTTTTTCTCCCCCCCACTTCTGAGTGGGGGGGGGGGTTAACACCCCTTCTCAAAATTTGGGGGGTTAACCCCCCCAACCCCCCCCCCCCCCGTGCCCATGTATGCCCAGCGGCCCACGGCCACCGGAATTACACAAACAAATAAAATTGAAAAATTAAAAAAAAGTAAAAAAGTAATTTTTGTACATTTAACTTAAAGTACATTGGTTATGCGGCTAAAGTGATAAATTACACAAACATATAAAATTGATAAATTAAAAAAAAAGTAAAAAAGTAATTTTTGTGCATTTAACTTTTAGAGTTTTAATAAAAATGAAAACTATATTTGATTTATTAAATGGCAATATTAATTTCAGATAAAACAAAAAAACTAGAATGGTGTGTTAAAATCAAATGTGCCTTTTCCTTTGAAAAAAATGTGCTAACAATATCTTTCAATCAACCCGAAAAGGCACTGTTTCATAAATGGTACAAAGCGAGATTTCTTTTAAATCTTCTTTTCCCTGTGTCTACACACATCCTTTTGTTTGAACAAATGTAATTTCACTTTGCTTTTAAAAAAAGATGTTACCACCTTTTCAACGGCCATATATTTACAAAATTTTTTTTCGCAAAGTGAGAAAATCAATGCGAACTTGGCGAATAATTGCACTTTTTGAGATATAATAATTAATAATAAATAAATAAAAAAGTATATAATGAATATAATAAATTTGTAAAACTCCTTAATACAGATATTTGCAGGCAGACATTTAATAAACGCAGACAATTAACAATGCTTGCAAAAATTTATTTGTAACTTGAGATGACTTTTTTAGAGCTAAAACAAATTTTGGTTTAACAAAAGCATAAAGATGCTTTTTGGGTGGTCTAGACGCAGTCATTTTAAACAGCAAAAAACACACCCTTGCAAACTTTGATTTATCATTAATTTTTATCACACCACTCAATGAACACGCGTTATTTTAAAAGCAATACAAACAAATAGATTTAGATGAAAAAAATTAATTAATTAATAATTAACTAAAATTCTGAAGTATTATGCAAGAAACTTGTATTATTTCCATGTTTCTTAAAAACTTATGTAATCAAAGATTGTATTTCAGCAAAAGCCAAAACCAAGTTTCGAAAAAAAAACTTATTAAGGTAGAACAACACAGTAATATTTTGAACACAGTAAGCCTAATAAACTATAGTTTTAGATTGGATATTTTAAAGTGAAATAAAAATGAAACCTTTTGTAATAAACATCATTTTACTACGAAAGAAATTTTAAATAAATAAACAAAAGTATTGTAATACACATTACTAAAAACACATGCAATAATTATTTACACAAGCGGTCAAAATCAATACAATTATACACACAACATATAATGTAGAAAAAAAAACTTATGCAAAAAAACACCAAAATTTAGAATAAAATACAAGCAAGCTAGGTGGCAATTAAGTTAATCTTGAGGAAACAAGCCTTAAAACTGTGACAGCAACAAAACGATAGAAACAAATTAAATAATAAAATAAAATGTATCTAGAGGCTGGATTTAAAAAAAAAGTTTAAAAATTTTTTAGAAAGCATAAATTTATGTTTTATAATAAAGGGAAGAAGAACACAGAGCCCTAAATAGGACAGCTAAATGTGTCTAATAAACTGAGTAAACATATTAAAACTAATGTTTTTAATTTTTGATTTAAAAACGGATAGCGTTTCAGAATCAATTGCAGATTGAAGCAAACCATTCCAATATTTGGATGCTCTTAAAGGAAAAGAATTAAAATTCACATCTTTTTTAGCTTGTGGAATTAAAAGTTTTAAGTTTAAGTTGCAAGATTTATTTATTTATTCATTTATTGCATTATGCGAATTTTAATAAATATATAAATAAATCGTTTTTTCGCCTTTGAAAACTCAAAAAAATCATTAAAAGACAAACCATTTAAGTTTTTTTATCGTGTCCATTTAAGTTTTTTAAACTGACTAAGATCAAATCGTGTCCTATATTCCTTAAAGGTGCGGTGCGGAGTCAATTTTTTTGTCTTAGATTTTGATAATTTTTTGTGATAACCTTACCCTTGCCCCAATAACCCACAAAAAATTTTTCAATAAAATTTTTTGTGTCTGTTGGTTCAGGAGTCATGGCCCCCAATTGTGGCATTTTTCGAGAATTCGGTACATAAAAAATTGCTCAATGGGTATAACGATTGAAGTTACAAATTTTAAACTAAAAGAAAGCAGATACTCTCTACTTTAATTTGATACATTGATCGTTAAAATTGGTGCAGTATTTATTGTTATATTGCGTTTTTCGTATAAAAAACCCGCGATTTTTTCGTTAAAAACACCAAACGACGGCGGTGAGTTTGTGAAGTTTTGCCAACCTTTTTTTCCTTCACTTTGTGTTTTCAGCAAAAAAATCAAGCGTTTTTTGTACGAAAAACGCAATATCTTGACAAATACTGCACCATTCTTAACGATCAAGGTATCAAATTATAGTAAAAAATAGCCGCTTTCTTCGAATGCATAAATTGTAACTTAAGTCGTTATCCACTATTTCTTTATTGAGTGTGTTTGTGCCGCGAGAATGTGACTTCTTATAAGTATGGACTACAAACTAAACTTAAAACTTGCTTGCACTGCTGAAACCGTGTTTAAACATTCAAAATCTTGCTAAACGAACTAACAAAATTATAATATGAAACGCTAAATGCAACAGAACCTGCAGTTTGATGCAATACATTCTATTTATCATAATAAATCTATTCCAAAAAAATAAAAAAAATAATTATTTTGAAGTTTGATATTACTTAATCATTTGTGATTTGAATCTTTTCAAAAGCTGTAAACTTGATCGAATTGAAAAAAACAACTAAATCATTTGTTATATAATCAAAATGTATTGAATATAATTATGCAGAAAGCAAAAAAGCAACATCAAAAATTCAGTGCAAACAATTACATATTTTTTTAATCAGTCAAATTTCTTAAAAAATGATATCAAAAACGTTTCAAATTTTTTTTATTAAATTTAATTTTGATTTAAAAATTTAATAAAATGCAAGTTTCGCTGTGAAAACTAAAAAAAAAAAAACAAACAAAGACTTCGCAGGACTTGATCTCTCGACCTTTTTTTGATAAACAAAGCTCAAACCACGGCGCCATCTTTCCTTGGTTTTCCTTCTTTCCAAAGAAAAAAACAGCCTCGCAAACACGTCCAGAAAAAAAATAAACTCTGTCAAGAGCTTGTTTTTCCAAATAAAATAAAGTAAAATTCTTTGATTTTTTAAGCTTGTTACATTAAGCGTTTTATGTTTTATTTTTCTCCATTGTTTGTAATGAGATTTAGTATTTTTATACTCAATTTTAGCTGTACAGGCGAAAATTGTTGAAATTCAGCTCCTGTCCATAGTCGGGAAAAGTCACATCCCCGCGGAGAAACCACACACAATAAAGAAAGAATCGATACCCATTGAACAATCTTTCACGTACAGAATTGTAGAAAAACGTCATTTTTGGGGGGTCATAACTCCTAAACCACGGGAGATATTTTGTTGAAAGGGTAAGGTTTTCACAAAAAATAAACAAAATCGAAGACAAAACGTTTGACTCCGCACCTTTAAGAGATTCTAAATTAATGATTTTCAGACTTTAAACGTAATTATAGTTTTTTTTACCAATATTACACTTTATTAAATAGACGGCGTCGGAATGATCTTTGTACTTGTTTGATGCAATCAACTTATTTTGTTTGTGAAAATATCTAGCGTTTAAATAATTAACGTTCTATGTAGCTATATTTAAAAAAAGTTTCAAAAAATTTAGGTTTACTCCTAAAACTGAAAATTATATAAAAAATTTCAGCAAAAATTATAACTTTTCATTATATTTTTTTAGGTTTAAAATTTAATGTGGATTTTTAAAAAATTTGGATCTTAAACTATATAATTTGTTGGGAGCAATTTCAGCTAATTTGCGTACTAAAAATGGGTTATAAAGGTGTACGTTTAAGAGTTCAATTTTAAGATTTTTGCCGAAATCTGTTGTTCACAGGTAATTTGAGCAGTCTTTAAAAATAGTGAGAGCTACAGGGCTAACTAAGCCTAAAAGGATTTTTTTCAATTAACATTTCATACTACTAAAGAAAAAATGCAACAGTTCTGTGTAATTAGTTTCACGTAAAAACAAATCACTATCATATGGTAGAAATTTTTACTCTGTGGGCAGTTGCCAAACCAAATGCAATTTTCCTATGGTCCTCCTAATGTCTATCTCAGATTAGTCCACATTTTTTCTGTCTAAACATACGCCCGGACAGAAATCGACTCTTTTTCCTACTCTATTCCTAGAGTATTTTTTAATGTTATTCTGACACTCTAACCACTTAGCTACTGGCCCGTCTGAGATCTTTCTTTCTCTTAAGAGCTACCTTTAAACAAACGTTTTGAAATGTAGTTTCTCGGCGTCAAATAAAAAAAAATAAATGAAAATTAAAAAATTTGATTCGCTCAGATTTTAATGAAAGTTTGGAAATAGTTAGACAAAAGTCTAATCAATACTTTGAATTGTATTTGATAAAAAAACTAATTCAGGAATTTTTTAATTTGATTTTTCTTTTAAAAACATCGACTTTTTATATTTTCTTATAACTTTGAATTACGTTTTACTCCAAACCCATCTAAAAGTTGCCCCCTATTTTTTCGTTAACTTTCTATGAAATTGCAGGAAAAACTGAGCGAATCAAATTTTTTAAATAGCCAAAAACTGTTTTTTGAGCTTTAAATTTGTCAAACTATATCTTGAAATAGAACATTCGGTAAACGGTGAAATTATTACCTTTGGATACATCATAATTTGAGCTTTCAATCGCACTATACCTTTGTAAGACAAAAATTAATATCTAAGTTGATATCTAACTTTTAGTAAAAATCATCATAACGGTGTTCTACCTTAAGTGTAAAAAACGAAACAACATTCTTGGCAAAAAAAAACAATAATTTGCTAGTAAAATGACGTCAAACTTTCGTGATTTGAGTGGTTACTTCATAAAGGGCCTTTTTTAATCCAAGAAACAAATAGAGCAGCCACTTTTGGTTTGCTTTTAGTTAAAAAGTAGCAATTTTTTTGGTCTCTATTAGTTAAAATGTAACAATAATTTGTCTGTCTGGAACACTTTTTACTCTATATATAAATAGACGTAATGTCTCTCTCTCTCTCTCTCTCTCTCTCTCTCTCTCTCTCTCTCTCTCTCTCTCTCTCTCTCTCTCTCTCTCTCTCTCTCTCTCTCTCTCTCTCTCTCTCTCTCTCTCTCTCTCTCTCTCTCTCTCTCTCTCTCTCTCTCTCTCTCTCTCTCTCTCTCTCTCTCTCTCTCTCTCTCTCTCTCTCTCTCTCTCTCTCTCTCTCTCTCTCTCTCTCTCTCTCTCTGTCTGTGTGTGTGTGTGTGTGTGCGTGTCCGTGTGCGCGCGCGTGTTTTAATTTAAGTAAAGTAAAGTAGTTTGTGATTTTTAATTTAAGTAAAGTAAAAGTAAAAGTAAGCGGTCAAAATTAACTTAAGCAAAGTAACAGTGAAAGATATTTTTATTATTTGTTTAAGTAAAAGTAAGAGTAAAAATATATTAACAGTAATTTTGAAATGGAGGAAAACGCCGCTTTTCAAAGCTCCAGAGCTCCGTTACAAAGTTTTTTGCTAATTTATGAAAGCAAAATTTTATTTAAATAAGTTTTTGGTAAGAAAAAAAGGTTTTTAGCTGTTAGCGTCTTAAGAATCTTTCTTGTCACTTTTTGTGAAACCATTTTACAACAAGCCTATA
>JASAMX010017864.1:0-23464 GCA_030248175.1 Microlaimidae sp. YZB2_3 | reverse complement strand
GATAGACTAGCCTTGAAAAATGCTCTAAGAATAGAGCAGGAAAAAGGGGCGATTTTTACAGGGCGTATGTTTATACAGAAAAAATGTGGACTAGTCTCGAAATTGGACATTATGTGGACTATAGAAAATTTGCATTTGGTTTGGGCAGCTGTTCACTAAATAAAAATTTCTACCATATGATAATGATTTGTTTATACATTGATCTAATCACACAGCACTAGTGCATTTTTTTAGTTTGATAAAATGTCAATTGAAAAAATTATACTCACAGCAATCTTTGACAAGCGCGAAATCGCAACTTTTTCAAATTTATAGTTGTTTCTTACACATACAAATATAACCTTCAAATTGAAAAAGTGGCGATTTCGCGCTTGTCAAAGATTGCTGTGAGTATAATTTTTCCAATTGACATTTTATCAAACTAAAAAAATGCACTAGGGCTGTGTGATTAGATCAATGTATAAATAAATAATTATCATATGGTAGAAATTTTTATTTAGTGAGCAGCTGCCCAAACCAAATGCAAATTTTCTATAGTCCACATAATGTCCAACTCGGACTAGTCCACATCTTTTCTGTCTAAACATACGCCCGGGGAAAAATCGCCATTTTTTCCTGCTCTATTCTTAGAGCATTTTTTTCAAGGCTAGTATAAAATGAATTCTAAATGTTCTGAATTGAATAATGAAAAGAAAATTGTTAAAAAAACAAGTTTAGTGTAATAAAACACAAAATTTAATTACTTTTATGAATAAATTAATATTTTACAATTGTTTTGATTATATAAATTAGTTTTTTTAGACTATAAAAAACTGTTAAATTTTTAAATTTGTTAAAAAAATTGTTTAGCAATGATTTTAGTAAAAAACACACGATTTTTGTATCATATTCGTGCCCGCTTTAAGCAACAGAACAAAACAAAAGCGAAGCGTTGTAACTAAAAATTGTACCTACAAAGCATTGTAGAATAGTATGTACAAATACAAAATTATCGTTAAAAACACAAAAAAATAATATTTTAAACACAATTTTTTAGGTGATAAATTAAATTATCAAAAAAATAATAAAAATCAAGTCTGGTTTAAAAAGCGTTAAACTTTATTGTTTTTATAAATAAATTGATATTTTAAAACATTTTGATAATATAGAGTAGGTTTATTACAACTAAAACTTATTGAAATTTGTTTAAAAATATCGTATTAGCATTATTTTGGTTAAAAAACAACAATTTCCATTCCATATTAGTACAAGGCCTAAAGAAACAGAACAGAAAAGAAAGCGGAGCGTTGTAATAATCGCGCACAAAAGTTTTAAAAAAAACAATATTGTTCAGCTGGTATGTGTCCTTAATTATCATAATTATCAACATTATTACCTAAAAAAGTATGTATGTGTGCGCTAAGGGCGTTTAATATATGCGTGAAGACGCCTCTCTGCTTGCTTTCCCTTAATTTTTTCCCAGAAGTTGGAGCGTCGCTCCAAGTCTTTCTGGGATCTGGGATCTTGGAAACAGGCGTGAACACTTGTTTTTGCTGTTTTTGGGGTCTGGAAATTGAAATATGAGATCTGGGAACAGGTGTGAACGGGCCCTTAGTTTCTTATACAAGATCTAGATAGACATAAATTGCTTTGGCGAACAAACCAAAACGCAATGCAAAAAACAAATAAATGCAAATTATTTAAATTATAGTAACAAACAAAAAATTGTGGGGATGAATTCTCGTTGTTAAGATATATAGTTTTGCAGTGTAAGTTTTATTGCCAGTCCACATTATTTGTTTGAAACTACGATAGTGCCTTGGGCTTTTGAGCTTTTACTTGTTCACTTGTCAATGTGAACAAGAAGAATTGATTTTTGACTTATAATGTAGCTGTTGCGCCATGAACCTGTTTAAATTACGGTTAGCTGATTAAAATGAATTATTAGAATCATTTTAGATCTTCATAAGTGGATTGCATAATAAAAATAAATTGTGAAAATTCAATTTGTTTTCCTAGGATGTTTCCATTATAATTAAAAGCGAAGAAAAAACCTATTTTTGTCCTTCACTAAATATCTAACCTTTCAATAAAATATACCAATATTATATTTAGATAATAAAATTTTAAGTTCTTAATTCTTAAAAGTTTTTATAACGTTATTTCAAATGGAACCTTTCATAGTGACTGGAAAGCTTTCTTGACTTTTTTAGATTATTGTAAAAATTTTTCGTAAGTGATACTAGAATAATTGACGTGAATCATATTTTGTCTGCCACACAACATAACAAAATTAATTTTTTTGAAAGTTTAGAAACAAAACTATAGCCTGGGATGCAGTAGTGGAACATTTCAATTTTGCTTCTAGAAAAAGAGGGTATGATTTTAGATGTTTATTTCTTTATTACTAAAAAAAATGTATTTTATTTTGTTGTACATTATATATTGGACAAAGATTTTGCAATGAAATTCACACGTGACTTTCTTTGCACCCACTATTTTTTTTTCATAACACGAAATTTTATCCAGTCATTTTTTGTTTTGACGCGCTGCGATTTCCATGTAGTGCAGAAAAGTTAACAATATTTACTGCTGTTAAAAAACTAAAGTTGCATAGTAAAGTTGCGAGTCTTCTTGCAAAATTTTGGGCAAAACTTGTTAAATCATCATTTTAATGGGTTTTTCAGTCAAAACAAATGGTTTTAGCGTGTTAGCGGCTTAAAAATTGTCTTCTGCCCTTCACTTTACAACAAGCCCATAGGGAATTTACCCATTGAAATTACTTAAATTTTACTTAAATTAATTTAAGTATTTGCAGTGGAAAATCCGAGTAAGAGTAAAAGTAAAAGTATTTGAAATTTCAAAAGTTGAGTAAGAGTAAAAGTAAAAGTAATTGATATTTTAAGTCAAGTAAAAGTAAAACTAAAAGTAATCCAAAATCCGTTACTTTTATTACTTTAAGTAAAAGTAAACATAACATTTTATGACACTATTTAGGGACGGGGTCGACACATATGAGTACTGCACAAAACAGTACCACAACACGGGAATGGGACAGGTAAAACCAAGGACAGGTAAAACTGAGGGCAGGTAAAACCGAAAGTGCCGTTATTGAGGTGTTTTTATATAACGTAAACACTCTTGTTACAAAATGATAATTGCGTTTTTATTTCAATGTGAGGGAAGATAATGAATTTTCCATGCGAAAACTAGGCTTTAAACAAATAAAGAGTATACTAAAAGTTTTACCCGTTTATTTTATTTTATTTTAAATTTTCTTCTGTGAAGTTTATTACACAAAATTTTTTAAATCTTGTAAATATTTGTGCCAATTATTTTATGATGTTTACTAAATGAATCCAAAAAATGAATCCCAAAGGGTTAATAGCGCAGGAACATAACTAACAAACTGCTTTAGTTTTGTTAAAAAAAAACAAAAAACTTATATGGATTATTATTTTCACCGATTAATTTTTTTTAGCAAAAGTTAAAATGTGTTTTATTAGCATTCAAGAACACACGATTAAAATAAAAAAAAATTATTTTTTTAATCAAGATAAATTCCGAATACCCATATTTTACTACACGATAATTTGTATACACCGTTAGTGGTTACTTCTAATTGCTTAACCACAAAAGAAAAAATAAATAGAAAAAAATGCTTACCACATTTACAGTTCAAAAAGTATACTTTAATATGCGCATATTGATTTCTTAAATATGCAAGTTTCCATTTGGATCAGTCAATTCTGATAGCTCTTGTATGCAATTTCTCAGTACTCTTTTCTGGTCGTACTCTTTTCTGCTGTACTCTTTTGTTCCAGTACTGTTTCATGTGTACTCTTTTGCAAAATCTGGGACTAGTTTGTGGTACTGTTTCGTGCCGTACTCTTATGATAGGGTGCTTTTACAAACATTTTATGAGATGCCTAAAAACATCAGCTTGTGCTGGTAAATAAAACCGCGGTTGTTAAACAACATAAAATAAAATTTGCGGTACGTATTATTACCGCTTATTCATATTACTGTGTTTTCATGTTGTTTTTCCATGTTTTTATGTTGGTCTTTTCAATTTTAAAATTCAAACGTTTTCAAGAGTATTTAAACACTTTTTAACGTAGCACGTAGTTTTTGGCTTCAGGCCTTATTTTGCCAAAGTTAAAAAAATTAAAATGCACAAAATTATTAAAAACATAATTTAAAAATAAAAGACAATGAGATCAAAAAAAATATAATAAAGGAAAAATGAGACACTTAGAACAAACTGCTTGTAAAAATAGGTCCAATTTAAATGGGACCGTCCCATATAAATGGGACCTTTTCATTTTGGTCCCATTTAAATTGGATCCCATTTAAATGGGATCCCATTTAAATAAGTCCCATTTAAAAGGGATACCATTTAAATAGATCCCAATTAAATGGGACTTATTTAAATGAGACCCCATTTAAATGGGACCTATTTAAATGGGATCCTATTTAAATGGATCTATCTAAATGGGATCTATTTAAATGGGATCTATTTAAATGGGATCCGATTTAAATAGGTCTTATTTAAATGGGAGTTATTTAAATGGAATCCCATTTAAATGGGACCAAAAGTCGAAAGGTCCCATTTAAATGGGACCAGGTTCCATTTAAATAGGACCTTTTGTTACAAGCAGTTTGTTCTAAGTGTCTCATTTTTCCTTTATTATTACATATTATTGATGAGATTATTTAAGAAAAAAATAGACAAAAAATATTATAAAGAGTTTACAAAAAATGCTAACCACACGTTTTGAGTGAACCGACTGTACCAACATATTGTTCCATTTCTATATTGTTTCCTTTAAAAAACCAAGCAAAAAACTTGCCCCACTGTAAGTAATACTGCATGTAACACTAACAGCAATAAAGAGGATTGGAACATAATTAAACAACTAATTTCATGAGACCAGGACGTGTCAAATTAAAAAAAGAGAAAAGATTTTATCCAGAACCTTTTGAAAGGTCGATATTGAAATTACTTAGCATTGAAATGCTCAAGTGAGCTGATTTATTTATAAAACAAAATTAATTAGCTGTGCATAAAAATAAAATAATAACGTAATACATGTTCATAACGGCGCCAAATTTCTGATAATTTTTTATCACTGCCCATTTTAGTTAAATTCAGTTTATAAATAAACAATTTTTGATTTTAAAAAACCGCCAAGTATTTGCTAAAAGATTACTTAAACTAAAATAACCCTTCTAAAACTAAAAATTAAATGCTTTTTGTTAATTTTTATTTAATTAGAGAGAAGGAAAGGTTATGTGATGTTACTTAAGAATATAATGATGGGAAAGGTTTTTAAAAGAAAGGTAAATATAGAGGTTATATTTTAATGCATTATTATAAAATTTTATGAAATAATTGAAAAATTTACATTTTTGAAAAATTATACCAAAAAATAGAGATTAATTATAAATTTATTTTAATCATTTTTTATTGTGCTTATTTTTACAAAAATAACGAGCTCATCAACTATTTTTAAAGAGCTTCTTAACTATCCTCACTCACTTCACTGCTAAAGGTAAAGAAAATGTTCATTAAGCGAAAACTATCTTGTTCTCAACTAAAAAAGACTTAAATTTACATATTGTTATTTTGTCATTATTTGTTCAGTGTCTGAGAGTATTTTACCATTCTAAATGTGGAAAACTCGCCTATTCACGATTTTACCAAGTCATTGCGGTGTTCACGGGGCCATATGAAACTTAACACATTGACGGTTAAAAAATAAATAAATTTAAAAAATTTAAAAACGGGAATTAAAATTTAAAAAAAAAAAAATAAATTGAAAACAAATACTGCAAAACAAGTTTGTAATTAATGTTTTGCTTATAAAACCAGTCATAACTCACAAAATTATTAAGCAATTGTAAAAATTAAACTATCATTTTATTCGCCAAATACTTTAAAATCTAATGGTGTATTTACTTTGAACTATTTCAAAATTTTTGATTTGATTAATAAGTTAAAACTTTCTAATAATTCACACAATAGTTCATCAAAAATTATTTTCATATTATTGTTCTCTAACGAATATAACAAATAAAATGATAGTTAAATTGCAAAGTTTAATTTATGATTTCTAGAGTTATGATTAATTTTATATAGTGCTAAAGTTAAAGTCAACAAAAAAACCAGGATTCTTTTGATTCAGTTTCTACATTTAAAGTTTTTTTTCGTTAATTGGCAATTAAGTTTAAACTATGGATTTTTTAGACAATTTGAAGAGTAATTTTTTGTCAGAAGTGTCAAATTTTGACTTTCAGTGCTGAGTTTTATTTATATATTTTAAAGTTAACTCTAAGCAACTTCAGCACTAAACGACAAACTTCATCAGCTAAAACAAAAAAATCTTGCTCTGAGATTATATAAAATAGCAAAAGTCAAAAGCAAAAATTTAAGTGTTAAATTTATTATTATATTAGTAATATAATTTTAATAATAAAAAATGCGGTGTGTATTTGGTCGACTTTAACATTAGCGCTATATACAAATAGTCATAACTCTTTAAATAATCAATTAATTTTTAAGGTTTAGGTATCATTTTATTCGTAATACTCTTTAAAAAACAATAATATTAAAATAATTTTTGATGAACTACTGTGGGAATTATTAGAAAGTTTTAACTTATTAATCAAGTAAAAAATATCAGAATAGTTAAAACTAAATACAGCATTAAATATTAAAATTTTTGACGAGTTCAATGATAGTTTATTTTTTACATTTGCTTTATGGGTTTGTGAGTTATGGCTAGTTTTATAAGCAAAACATTAATTACCAACTTGTTTTGCAGTATTTGTTTTAAATTTATTTAAAGAAGTTTTTTTCTAAAATCCCCTTTTTAATTTTTTTTAATTCATTTATTTTTTTAACTGTCCGAGAGTTTCACATGGCTTCATAAACACCGCAATGACTTGGTAAAATCGTGAATAGACTAGTTCTGAATAAGCGTTTTTTACTGTACGAGAGAGGGTACAAAAAGAAAAAAATAAAATTTGAAAAATCGTAGTTTTCTTTGTTTGTTTATTTTAAGCATATACTTAATTAAAATTGTTACCCAATAATATGTTTCATTATGTTGAAGTGTTTTAATATAACACTTTGTGCTAAATAAAATATTTTTGATTAAACATCAAAATAGTTACAAATCATCACTAAAATAGTATTTTTGTGAATAATGATTTTGAATTAGCAGAAATAAAGTTGAAATTTGTGCTTTAGAACTAATTTCACAGCTACATAGGTTTTTTTAATGTAATGGTTGTAAAATCATTAAAAATTAAAAAATTAATTTGAAAAAGTCCATTCCAAACTTTTTAATAAAAGCATTTTCTGTAATTGAAACATTAAGAAAGTCGCAACCAAGCGCGACAGCAGCGCCATACCTGCGAAGCGGCAAAAAACTAAAAATCCCCAAAAAATGCTTTTGATTTGGTAATATTAAAAAGTATTTTAATAATTTCAAAGATAAAACGATTGAGGTTTTGAACTAATATATATATAATAAATATTCAAAACCGTAAATCGAACTAGTCGCTCACTGTTTCTCAATGTTCCTCCTATGTATGATTGGCGCTAGTTGTCATTGTACGCTTTTCTTAATTACAAAACCCTTATTCAGAACTAGTCTATTGTTTTGTTTGAAAAACAGTACTTATTTTCCAGAAGTTCTGTGGATAGACTGCGAGAATTGCTTTATAAAGTTCCATCTGATTCGCTAAGATTCATCACAGTTCGCAATCCTGTTGATCAGTTTATTGGCAGATGGAAAATGCGCTGTAATCCGAATGGTCCTGATTTACCAAAACTTGGAAATAGTATCTTAATTTTTTTGAATGTTTTTTTACCAAATTATGCCAAAAATATACAATAAAGGAAAAATGAAAGACTTAGAAGAAACTGCTTGAAAAAGGTCTTTGCAAAAAGAGGTCTTATTGAAATGAAGCTTTTTGAATTTTGGGTACCATTCTAATGAAATCACATTTAAATAACTCCCATTCTAACAGATTCCCTTTTAAATGGGATTTCATTTTAATGGAATCCTAATAGAATAAGAGTTATTTTAATAGGAATCAATTGAAATGAGACCTCTAAATAAAAAAATTACAAAAAAAAATTTTTTATAAATACGAATCATTTTATATGCAGCTTGCGTCAGCATAACAAAATTTGGGTCGTCCATTCCTCCACAAAACAACATGCTTTTGAAATTAAATCCATTGCATTGTATTATATTTAAAACTTAAAATACCACAAGTAAAACTTAAAATACTTTGTTCTGTAGCCGCATTCACTTAGCGCGATTAGCCAAGGATTAAGAAATAAAAACTTAAATTCCACTGCTTCTTGACTATGTAGAAAATATTGACCAATCACAACAACTGACAAAACGACAAAGACAGAGGCGCGGAGCTTATGATGTTTTTCTGATAGCCAATAAGCAGTCGAATTATGTAAGCAGTTGCCAATAAGCAGTTGATTAAAGTGTTTAAAAATTGCTTAAATTTATTTCTATTAATTTTTGTAATCAATTGCTAATTTTATTTAATTTAAAATTTTATTATATAAGACTTGGACTATACTCTATTGTAAAGCTTTAGTGTTAACAGAAAGGGAATGTTCCTTCAAAAAATTTATTTTAGTCTGGTACTGCAATAGGAAAAACAATCTGTCAATGGCCCTTGAAAATTTTCGCAAGTTGGAATTTACAGAAAAGAGACCTAAAGGATTAATATTAGAATCAAATTGGATGATAAATTGGCAGTCAAATTATATGGGCAAGGACTATAAAGCAAAAGTTTGATCAATAATATTGAAAATCTTCATATAATGATTAAAATCTCTAACAAGACATTTAATTTGCCTCTTTCTCATTTAATCTTTTACTCTTCATTTTTTATTAAATAAAAAAAATGTTCTTGTATTTAAAATTTTTAGTCATGGTTATTTAAACGCAATCGTTTTTTTAATTTTACCAACTACTTTCTCATTTGGATATACTACTAATATTTTTAGACATAAAATTCACAGTGAACAGTTTATGATATCCCAAAATTGTGAAGGTTTCATTTACGGTTGTTGCTTGTGGCTTTGTGTGAAAAAATTTTGAAGTTAATAAATATCAAACTTTGAATCCAATAAAGATTCCCCTTTCTTTAAAAAAAATTGGTGCAGATTTCAAATTTTAAACCAAATAGCTTCCCTCATAACGAAAATCACTTTTGCAAAACATTTGAAATTAGAGTTTTAGGCTTTGAGGCCAGTTGTTCTTAAGCTTTTGTTTTGGGAGCCAACGAAGAGAAACGATCATTATTTGGCTTCACTTTGCCTCTTTTGGAATCCATGGATTGGGTAATACGGCTTTCTTTTTATTTTTGATAAAAAAATATTTTTATATTTAGTTTAGCAGTAGTGGGAGATACTGAGTGATAAATCTTTTTTTGTTTCATAAATAACTGACCATAATCTTAACAAAAATACTTGTAAGGAACTTCAATTAAAATATTAGTCTTTTGCTTGAAATTAATCTTTAACTATAAAACACATCAAAGGCAAAAGATCTTAAATTAATCAAATTTGATAATAGCAGATAGCTTTTCACAAAACCTAGCAGATAAGAAGCTGAAGTAACCAGAACATAAATTTTATATGTCGCGCAATTCCTACTAGAAATAACGTGTTGGATGTTTCCCCCCAGTTTTGCCCCCAGTTTGCCCCCAGTTTTACCCCCAGTTTAAAAATTGATAAAACACCTTTTAAAATGATTTATTTCTTTAAAGTTGTGTACCCAAAAAACTACAAAAACTATTTGTAGTATTTTCTTTTATTTTTTAATACTAATCAAATGATTTTTAAAATGGTTATTTTTTCTTGCGTAAAATATGAATTATTTCCGTGTAGGTGACGGTAAAAGATCTCTATTTGTACACTGGCGTCCATTTGGTGCTCACTGGAATCCCTGTTGTATAAATATTTATAAAGCGTGAAAAAAAGAAGAGAAGGGCCAAAACGGCTAACGCTGCTCACTCGACAAAATCTTACTCAATTTCACTATAGTTTTAGACACATTGAGCATGGACTTTACTCGATTTCACTAGAGTTGTAGACACATTGAGCATGGACAGTACGCGATAAATTATGGATTTCCATTCACATTATGATTAACAGAACACGGCAGAGGTGGGGTTTTTCAGCGCTTGGATTTCAAATATGAACTCTTTTTTTATTTGACCTTGCAAAAACTCTAAATGGGGGGCTTGATTATTTCTAAGCCCCAATTACAACCATAAATTCTTTTTCTTTTTAAATTTAAGAACCTCAAAAGGGGGGTCTACCCTATTTGGGGGGAGCACCGCGCATTCACAATAGGCCTCAATTTGAGATCCTCAAAAAGGGGTTTACTCTATTGGGTAAGGGGTAGCACCACGCTTTAACAATAGCCCCTATTTTACATCTAACCACCCCAAGCCAAAAATATCATTGAGGGGTTTTCTGGGTGCTTATTGTGAATATAGACTCCTTTTGTTGATTTAAATTGAAGAACCTTCAAAGGGGATCTATTCTATTGGGGGGGGGGGGCGGCACCACACTCTCACACTAGTCCTCATTTTGCTCCCATCCACCCCAAACATAGAGATTTTCTGGGGTGCAGATTTTAAATATTTATTTCTGTTGTTGTTTTTACATTTGAGAACCTCAAAACAAGGGGTTACTCTATTGGGGGAGGTAGGTGGAGCCCGCACTCTCACAATAGCCTCATATAAATCCCATCCACCCCAAATATAAAATTTTCTGGGCTGCTGATTTGAAATATTAACTTCTGTTGTTGCTTTTACATTTGAGAACCTCAAAACGGGAGGGGTACTCTATTTGGGGGGAGCACCGCGCTCTCACAATAGCCCCATTTAAATCCCATCCACCCCAAACATAGGGATTTTCTGGGGTGCTGATTTTAAATATAAACTTTGTTTGTTATTTGTTTGCTTGTTGATTTTACATTTAAGATCCTCCAAAGGGGTCTACTCTATTGGGGGGGGGGGGGGGCAGCACCACACTCTCACAATAGCCCTCATTTCACTCCCATCCACCCCCAACATAAGGATTTTGTGGGATGCTGATTTTATAAATTAACTTCTGTTTTTCTTTTACACTTGAGAACTTCTGAAGGGGGGTTTACTCTATTGGGGGGGGCACCGGACTCTTACAATAGCCCCTATTTTACTCCCAACCACCCCAAAAATATCATTTAGGGGTTTTCTGGGGTGCTCCCCCTAATAAAGTAGACCCTGCTTTTTAGGTTCTTAAATGTAAAATCCAGTAAGCTTTTGTTTTATGCCCATCCAAATTAAAAATTAGCTAATATAGTTTTTCTGTTTTTATTTCTAAACAATTTTTTTAAAATTTCTTTTTTGATTTTATTTTTTGAGATCAGCACAAAAAGGAGGATTAATCCCCTCTTAAGGGGGGCTCTTTGCTGCAGTCTTAATTTACCTTGAACTAACCATAAAAACACCATCTTCACTAACCATAAAAATGTTTTCTTGATCCCAATTCCGACTATAATTCTTTTCTTTGATTTTACATTTCAGAACCTCAAAATCGTATCTACTCTATTGGGGGGGGGCACCGCACTCTCAACAAACAAAGCTTATATTTAAAATTAGGACCCACGAAAACCCTACAATCCTAAATTTTTGGAGGTTAAGGTAAAATAGGGACTATTGTGAGTGTGCGGTGCCCCCCCACAAAAAACAGGTAGACCCCTTTTGAGGTTCTAAATTGTAAAATCAATAAACGAAGTTTATATTTAAAATCAGCACCCCAGAAAACCCATCAATGATATTTTTGGGGTGGTTGGGATTAAAATGGGGCTATTGTGAGAACGAGGTGCTCCCTTCCCCCCAAATATGGTACCCCCCGTTTTAAGGTTTTTAAATGTAAAAGCAACAACAGAAGTTAATATTAAAATCAGCACCCCAGAAAATCGCTACGTTTAGGGTGGATGGGAATAAAATGGACCATTCTAAGAGCGCGGTGCCCTCCCCCCACCCAAATAGGGTAAACTTCCCCCCGTTTTGAAGTTCTCAAATGTAAAAGCAACAACAGATGTTAATACCTAAAAAATCAGCACCCCAGAAAACCCCTATGTTTGGGGTGGATGGGAGTAAACTGGGGCTATTGTGAGAGTGCTGCCCCCCACATAAAGTAGACCCCTTTGGAGGTTCTCAAATGTAATATTAACAAATGAAGTGTATATTTAAAATCAGCTCCCAAAAAAACCATTAATGATATTTTTGGGGTGGTTGGGATTAAAATGGGCCTATTGTGAGAGCGCGGTGCTCCTCCCCCCAAATATGGTAACCCCTTCCCCGTTTTGAGGTTCTCAAATATTAAAACAAAAAAAGAAGTTAAATCAGCACCCCAAAAAATCCCTATGTTTTGGGGTGGATGGGATTAAAATGGGACTATTCTGAGAGCGAGGTGCCACTCCCCCCCATAGGGTAAAACTCCCCCCCCCCCGGTTTGAGGTTCTCAAATGTAAAAGCAACAACAGAACTTAATACTGAAAACCGATCAGCATACTTTAATAACTTTGTTTCAGTTGAATAAATTTACAATTTTTGTTGCTAATTATACTTTTCAGGCCATGAAGCTTTCATACTATTTTTCTTGATTTTCAATATTTGTAAATAAAAAACTGGGGGCAAAACTGGGGGGAAACATCCAAGACCCCTAGAAATAATTAAATGCACCTACCTATGATTGAATTATATCTGGTTGACCGCGAAAATCAGAATGCAGACATGAGGGGACCAATTGAAATTGTGCGGTTATGCGGTTTCTTAAACAAATAAGAACGCAGAATTTTTCTTAATTCCACCTTTTTAAAAAATGTACAAAAATTAAGCAACTTTAGCCTTTAAAAAATTTGGTTTTCAAATTAAGTAATTTGAAAATTAATTATTAAAATTTAGTTTTGATCTTTATTATTAAACCGCTTTTGTTAAAAATTTTCAATGGTTTTATTGTTAAATATTCGATTCAATATTGATATTATTGCGGTCAGCGGCATTTTATTTGCCTATAGCGTAACAAAAATTAGGTAACACCAAAAAACACATAAAAAAATTGTTTATGTGTTTTTAAAATATGAAACCAACAAGTATGTTTTACTTTTATTAAATAAACATATTTTTTTCACAACAAAATTTGACAAAAAGTTTGCCAGGCTTTATTTTTAAAAAATTTAGAAATAAACCACTGAAATAATTTTTATAAGAAACTTTCTAAACCAACTTTAAAATATTTAAGCTCTAAAATATTCATGGAAAAAAATTTTATCCAAAACATTAATTTTCAAGGTTTTGAATAATTTTATTATGATATTTTATTTATAAAATGTTTTTATAAACTAGTTCTGAATAATGGTTTTTAGTGTGGAAAGACTAAAGAGGGAACAATGACAAGTAGCGCTAATGATATATAGGGGGAAAATTGAGAAAGAGTGAACGACTAGTACATTTTATGGTTTCAAATATTTCAAATATTTGTTGGTTAAAAATCGCAACCCCTTACCTTTAATTTTTTTGAATACTTCTTAATATTACAAAAGCAAAATCATTGTTTGGGGATTCTTAGTTTTTTGCCGCTTTGTAGGTACGGCGCTGCTGGGACGCTTGATTTCCATTTTTTTAATATTTCAATTACAGAAAATTGTTCTATTTAAATATTTGAAATGGACTTTTTAAAATTATTTTTAAAATTTTGAATAGTTTTACAATTAAACATTAAAAAACCTATGTAGGTTTGAAATTAGTATAAAGCACAAGTTTCAACATTGTATTTGCTAATTCGAAATTATTGTGAGGAAAATACTATTTTAGTGATGATTTCTAACTATTGTATTGTTAAACAAAAAACCAAAATGTATCAGGCACAAAGTGATATATTAAATCACTTCAACATAGTAAAACATAATTAATTAAGTAAATATTTAAACTAAAGAAACTAAGAAAACTGCGATTTTTTCAATTTTTTTTCTTTTTGTACCCTCTCTCGTACAGTAAAAGACGATTATTTAGAACTAGTCTATAAGTTTACAATTTTTTATCAATAAATTAAACTAGCAACAATTATATTTCGTGCAATGTAACTATTAAAACCTATCTTCTGTTAAAATTTCAAAATTTGAAAAATTTGTTTTTTTTATTCAACCTTAAATCCAACTTGGGAATGGTTCCATCATTAAACCTTAAGCCTTAAATTGTGACGTTTAGTTTTTAAACCTTCAATTGAAATGTGAAGCCTGGCTTAAACCTTAATTCGACTCTATAAACCTAAAATCTCAAACTTTGAATTTTAAACCCATAGTGTGAATTTAGGTTTAGAAAAAATAAAGTATCTCAACTTCAGAATATTTTGGGTCAATTTCTACATGAATATTTTGGTGCTGTTTTTTGAAAGTTAAAACCACTGCATGGTTCATCTTATTTTGTCTGTCATATAGCAAACTACTATTTCATAAAATTCTGTTATATTTGTCAAATGTGAAATCTGTTGAGTTTTTATATCTCTTGAAAATCTTGAAGTCGGTAAAGTTTTGTTTCTTCTGAATGTCTATCAGTTTTGATTAAGCACTACTCTCTTAAAAGTGATTGGTTAATATAACGTAGAAATTAGTAAGTTTCTACAAATTTTTTAACGGGAAAGGATCCGCTCACTTATTTAGTAATTTTTACGATTTTTTTATTTATTAAAGGCTTAATAAAAAATTAGTGAAACTCCCGTCTTACAATAAAATTTTTCTGATAAATTCCGGTTAAAGGATGCATACAATAGGTTTACATAAAGCAAGAATTTTTAATACTTAACAAGCATAATAAATTAAAAATTCTAAACAATAGTTTTAACATCCAAATTTTACTTTTATTTTAGTTTCAGCACGATGGCGAGAAGAAAAACTCTTCTTCGGCCAAACATTTTTCCATATTTTTTTCTTATTTAACCATTTTAAGGGTGAAGAAAAAAGTGATTTATGGTTACTTTTCAAATATAAGATTGTTTTAATTAAAAGACAAAACATTTCTTACCTTAGTCTGTCCTTCTTTTATTTGTTTTGTAAACGAAAGTGCACGTTTCACACTTTAAAAAAAATAAGTAAGTGTTGCAAAAACTTAAAATCCCTAGCAGAAAATTTTACACACTTCAAACTAAGGAATTTTACACACTTCAAACTAAGGAGTTAAAGTCAGTGCACACACAAGCAATTTCTGCCATCTTAATTCCATATAAACCATCAGCGCCTTTGGAATTTTTTCTTTGCAAAGTAATTTTGTTTTAACAATAGCGAAGAATTTCCAATATTTCCAACAAAATATCCTCACAAGTTTGCTATATTTAGAACAAAATCAAAGGAAACGTCCCGTGGTAAATATTTAAACTTTAGAAAGAGTCGGATTAAATTAGCCGAACCTTATTTTTTGTTTTAAAACAATTATTTTTGTTATTAATAAACATAAAACAAAAAAATGAAGGTTGAAAAAATTTGAGTTCAGTTACACATAGGATTTGATTATTTTTGTAGAATATATTTATATAAATAGTCAAACAAAACTTAGTGGTAAACCTAATTATAAAATAAAAAACCGCCGCACGAGACAAAACTGTATGGTTAATATGTAAAGAGCAATTATCAATTTCAACGAGATTTTTCTAAGTTAATTTTACGAATTTTTTCGTTCAATCAACTAATATTATAGCAACACTTTTCTAACCTACTTATTTCGTTAATTTAATCAAAAATGTGATTTACGACTTTTTTTCAACGAATTTTTAGGGCCACTTTTTAGAGAGTACTAAAAATGGGTATATGAAAACTCTTCTGTATTTGACAACGCCCTTGAGCATTTTTCCAGAGCGTGTCATATGGTTGCCGATTGTGGTTGTGGCAAGTTTCAATTTAAAATGCCTGGGGTTGGGTTCTGGTTAACCTAGGCGGTTCACAGTTTACAGCTACCACACCGTTTTGTTTTAAACTGCCATTGTTGAAAGTGTCAGTGGTGTGTTGCGCCTCTAAAGAGTTATGGGTAGTTCCAAGTAGTCCAGAAACAACGCTGTAAGTGGAGCATGCTCCTTTTTGGTGTTCATTTTAGCAACACATTCACCAAATAGGTCATTCTAAATTGGCAGGAATTACTTAAAGGTGTGGTACCGAGTCAAATTTTTTGCTTCGGTTTTAATTATTTTTTGTGAAAACCTAACCCCTGCCCCTAATAGCCCACAAAAATTTTTTAGCTAAAATATCTCCAGTGGTTCAAGAGATATGACCCTCCAAAAATGGTGTTTTTGTAAATTCTGTACTTTGACAATTTTTCAATGGGTATTAAAATTTCAATTACAAAATATACACTCAAAAAAAGCGGCTAGCTTCTACTTTAATTTGATACCTTGATTGTTAAGACTGGTGCTGTATTTGTCGATATATTGCGTTTCCCGTACAAAAAAAACCCGCGATTTTTTTGCTATAAATACAAAGTGACGGCAAAAAATGTTGGACAAACTTAATTAAATCACTCCCGTCGTTTGGTTTGGTTTGGTCACTTTATTTGCGTTTTTTCAGACATATATGTGTAGCCTGTCTTCCCCTGTCTTTCACCACTTTGGTTGAAAAACTATGAAACAGCACAATATTTAATATATTATAGGCTGACTTAATAATTGCAGTAATGAATCGACTGTTTAACAATAAAACCATTCAAATATTTTAACAAAAACGATTTAATGATAAATATTCTGAACACATATATGAATACTTATGTAACAAATTACTTAATTTGGAACCCAAATGCAAATTTTTAGGGGCTAAAGTTAGTTAATTTTTGTATATTTTGTAAACAGGTGGAATTAAAAAAAATCTGCGTTACTATTTGTTAAAACAACACGTCATAACCGCACAATCTTAATTGGTCCGCTCATGTCTGCATTATGGTTTTCGAGGTCAGCCATATATAATTCAAACATATACAAAAATGGATATAAAGAATAAAAGACAATAAAACATGTAGCAAAAAACCGTCTATAAATAATAACAAAAAAAATTCAAAACGTTGATGTCTAGTAACACATCATCGTAAACAAATAAATTATAAAACCACAGATTTCTTAAAAAAATTTCCTGTTTTTGTTGAAAAAACCCCATCACTTTTAGGGTTTATTTGCTAAATAAAATTGCTACAGTACTAAGTTATTAGACACAAAATATGTCAAAAGATACCCCATGGCATATTCTTTCAGTATCTCTAAGAAAACTGTACTTTTACTACAATTACAAGATAAACGTCGAAAACTGTTAACAAAACCATACATGTAATTATTTGTGTGACGACACAAGGTTCCTAATTTTGGCTCAAGCTCTAAGTGATGTTCAATTGCGTGGACTGTATAATTTTTCCCTTCGGTTCTGCGGGCAACAACGACGATAATTGAATATAATTTAAAATATGATTAGGAGTTAAGGAACTCCTATTCTCGTGCGTTGTAAGCAAGGCCGGTTTAATAGTTTTATTTTAGAAAAACACGGAGATAAAGTTGTCAGTAGTAAAAGTATAGAGTATCACACACAACAGACACAAACGGGGAGACACAGAAGATACAAAAAAAAATAAACACAAAAAAAATGCAAAGTTGGCGGTTTAGAAATAAAAGCGAAGTGGGAAATCTCAAGAGAGCCGGAGTAGATTTACACCGACTGGAACGGAGCTCAATTTCCCAACTAACTGATTTTTTCCTCAACGTCCCTTCTTGAGGCCGACCGATTGAATTGATCTATCGATCAATCCAATCGTTCCCTCAACCCTTGTTCCCTACTTTACCCTTCTAGGAAACTCAGGCTCAAAGGGCACCGACTAAAAACTTAGATTAACTCCCAAAGTTAGAATTTTGCATATCTCCCTTTTTCAAACCTTTTTTACTAGAGATGGGCAAACTCGCCCCAGCGTTCGGACGTGAACGCAAAACTCAACTCCCGCCAAAACGCGTGCCAAGAAATCTCTTTGATCTTTGCCGCGCGCACGTCTCCTCCTCCACCGCAACACGCGAGCGTAACTCACATCAGCCGCTGGGAGATTTTACGGGAGTAACCTGAGGGAGCTTCGGGGAGAATTTCCTAATCTTAATTCTAACCGCCTATCCTATTACACTTAATGCATGTTACATTTAAATTTTATAGAATTTACAAAAACTTATTAATAAATATATATTTAAATTACATGGCAAATTACACTAAAAACGGTATTAAAAATAAGTAATATATATGATAAAATACTAATTAATTACATATTAAAAAGGAACACGGCACTGTTAAAAATTATAGTTTATTATACAATAAAAGCACTAGATAAAAATTAATATTTATATACACTATTTTACTGACTGTGGGGTCCTATACCTAAGTTTATACCTAAATTCTAACAGAAAAATTTAACTTAAAAAGAATTACATTTCCTAACTTAATTTACCAAATTTAATTTTCCTATACCCTATCCTCACACCTTCCCCCCCAGCTGAAAATACGGCCAAGCCGGATTTTCACCTGAGTAAGAACGATGGAGAAGCTCCTAAAAACAACAATATCAACCCTCATGCCAAAAAGGCCGGGACAAAAGAAACTCGGGGCCATAAGACCCGACAGCCAGAAGGACCACAAAGGCCCAAGTTACTACATTAGTAAAACATATAAACTATTTAAAAAATACGTGCTGTAACGGCCGACCACGACCCACCCCAGACCTTAATCCCGCGGTTTTACCCGATGATTGTAGCGTACAAAGAAAACTAAGCTTTAGGTCAGACCTTTAGGAAATGGAGAATGTAGAGTGAACAAATAATGCGCGAAGAGGCGCGGGACGTGGGAAAGGGGCAGGTTTGCAACAATTTCATTTTAGAAATCCAAATGATCTTTACACAGGGGGCGTCCAAAACTAACCCTCCTCTCTGGCTAACCAGTCAGAGGTCCCCCCTCACTGAGAACCAGGCCGTTACTGAGATTGTGAAAAACCTGGAAGCTAAGCGGATCACAACCCGCTGCACTCCCATGTTTTTCACCACCTCCCAACACAAGGAAGCACAACACGAAGTCGCGTTGGGTCACGCAAGAACCCTTCTCTAAGAAGGCCTACTAAGAAATTTCAAAGTCCTGGGGGTCCAAAACCCCTTTTATTGAAGGGACCCAACTTTACATTTAAAAAGAAAAATTAGTTTTTCAAGACGTTTTTACATACAAAAGGTATTTTTGTTTGATTTACAAGAAAAAATGTTGGTACATTTTACCAACTGTTTTAGTACATAAAAACACGCGTCTGAAAATATACTGTACAAGTGATCTAAACACTGGGCACTGCCCACCGGGAAAAACCCAACCCCAAGGTTAACTAGTCCAAGAAAAAGGGAGGCGCCTTAGCGCTTTACATCCACTCCCAACCCTTAACCCCGGGAATCCTTTTTCCCCAACACGACTATATATACACAATAAATATAAATAAATAGTAAATAAATACTATACAACATATATACACAGCTAAAAAAAATATAGTCCGTGTTCCGCCGGTTTTTTCAGAGGTTCTCCGGTGCCTCCCCTTCTTTTTTGGGTTCGCGGAAGGTCGCGAATTCCATGCGACCGGTGGGCGGGCTGTCGTCCCTGTCGTCGATAATGACGACATCGTCCATGAGGGAGGACAGGCCCGCATCGTCCAAGTCACGGCCTGGAGTCCGAGGCGGTGACTCTGCCTGGGCGAATACCCAGTCCAGGGGGTCCGCGGCACAGTCCGGGGCGGACGGCCCTGAGGAAGAAACGTCGGCGGATTCTGCGGGGACCTGCTCGTCGATCACCAAGGGGGCCGGGCTCCCCTCCCGAGAGTCCCGGGGAGCTGGGGCCGCTGGGGCGGTCTTCTTACGCCGCCTGGAAAGTTCCTGGGGCGCGCTTGCGCCTGCTGCAGCCAGAAGTGGGGGGGCCGGCTCTGCTGGCCGGGCTGCCCCTGCAGAACGGTCCCTTGGCCCTGGCCGCGCTCCGGAGCTCCTGGTAGCTGGGGCTATCGTAACAGTTCCTTGGCCCCGCCCGCGTCTGCTGGTCGCCGGTGTCCGTCCTTCTTCCGCCGGGGGTCGACGGGGCGCACGACAGTCCCGTGCCCTGTGTCCAGTGCGCCGGCACCGGAAGCAGGTCAGCCGACCCTGCTGCAGCTGTTCTTGCGGGACCACGCAATGGCTCGCCTTGTGGCCCCGCTGCCGACACCGGTAGCAGGTGATCCTGCCACTGCCTGAAACAGAAACACACATATTAAGTGCCTGTTGACCAATCTTTCGCGGTCTCAAATTATATCTATTCTGGGGAGTGGGCACTGGGGGTTTCTGTGGTTTACGAGGGGGGCTTCCCCCGGTTTTAGGGGAAGGGGTAACCCCCCCTTTATTCCTAGTCGTATCCGTCCTTTGATATTTAGAATTTTTAACGACCAACCCTTTAGAAATATCTGGAATCTGGTTAGCCGAATTTTTGACTGCCTTAGAAACGTCTGGTACGGTACCATCCCCATTTTTAGTGTCTGTACCGGGATTTTTACCCTGTTTATCGGAAAACTTTTTCCCCTGATCGTTTTTAGACAGAAAATTGGGGTGCCGTTCCTGGAAAAGTTTAAGCCGGCAAAAATTCACCCATTCATAACGCCTATCTGGGTATTTTACATCACTAATCAAGGCTTTACCTTGCAAATTATCAATTTTTTTAACCAGAAAGGGGCCCTTCCAAAGGTGGGCAAACTTAGGGTGTCTATCTGCTTCCTTAACTGGGGACCATTTAAGAACTAGTGATCCCAGTTGCAGATTCAATTTACACAGCTTACGGTCGTGCAGTGCTTTCTGTTTGTCTTGCGCCGCTTTTAGCCTAGTCCTAGCGAGGTCGCGGGCCTCCGTCAGTGCTACCTTAGCATGCTGAACGTAATCATCGTCATAATCTACATAAGGGCTCCTAACCGACTGAAACTCAACATCGATTGGTTTCCTAATGTCCCTAAAGTAGAGTAGATAGTATGGCGACTCACGCGTGGATTCCTGCGGCGTGCTGTTGTAAGCACTGGTGACAAACGGAAGGACAAAGTCCCAATCCGATTTAGTTGTCTCCTGGCTAACGTAATGCGATAACATATCACATAACGTTTTATTAAACCGCTCAGTTAAGCCGTTACACTGAGGATGATAAGCAGTGGTGAATACTTTTTTAGACCCTGCGATCTTACAAATCTCAGCTACGATTTTACTAGCGAAATTCGTACCGCGGTCAGACAAGATCTCTAGTGGACATCCGTGCACACTGATAACTTGTTCAAGAAGGACCTTCGCGATTGTCGAGGCCTTCTGGTTTGGCAATGCAAAGCACATTGCGAAACGCGATAAATATTCAGTGCACACTAATATCACTGAGTTACCATCTGCTGTAGGCGTTAAAGGACCCAAAATGTCAATCCCTATCCTATCGAAAAGATTCCCTACCGGAATCGGGTTCAAAGGATTCTTAGGAGACTCAGTTGGGGTCTTGCGCTTAAGACACTTCTCACAAGTTTTAACGTACGTCTCTACATCTTTATGGACCGAAGGCCAATAAAATCTTAGCAAAACTTGTGCAAGCGTTTTCTTAAGGCCCAAATGTCCTGACATAATGTCATCATGACATGCTTCTAACGCCTGTTTTCGACACTCAAGTGGTAAGGCAATCTGATCTAAGAACTGAAAACTTATGCGGCGACCTTCTGAAGGGAGATGAAACAGCACTTCGTCCCTTAGAAAGTACTTATCTGCCATTTTCGCAACCTTATCTTTAACGTCTGCAGGTAACTTTTCCTTGTTTAAGAAGGACCGAATCGGACCTAACTCAGGATCGGCCTTCTGATATTGAATTAACCTAGCTTTCTTAGTAGGCTCGATCAACATCGGTAGATCGTCTTGGAAACCTGCTATGACGTTCTTAGGAGAATTCACTAAACCGTTACCGTTGTCATTATTAGGGTTAAGACGCGACAAAGCGTCCGCGTTCCCATTCTCTTTACCTGGCCTATAGTCAAAACCTATGATATCATACTCATTTAATAGCAGAGCCCAGCGCTGTAACCGCGCTGAGGTGCTCTTATTAGTTGAGAAGATATACTTCAAGGGCCTATGATCCGATAACAAAGAAAACTTATTCCCGTAGAGATAGGGCCTAAAATGTTTCACAGCCCAAACAACCGCTAACCCTTCTCGCTCTATGGTTGCATAATTCTTCTCAGCGGAATTGAAACTCCTGCTCGCATATGCTATTGGTCGTTCTCCATCTCCAAAATCCTGTGAGAGAACGGCCCCTATGCCTGTGTTAGATGCATCCGTAGCTAACAAGAAAGGGCGCTTAAAGTCCGGAAAAGCTAACACCTTACTAGATAAAAGCTTCTCTTTCAGGGTATCAAAAGCTAGCTGTGCCTCCGGAGTCCAATAAAAGCGATGGTTCTTACTCATCAGCTTACAAAGGGGTGCCGTAATCTTAGCAAAATCCGGTATAAACCGGCGATAGAAGTTCGCTAGGCCATGAAATGACCTAACGTCCTTTGTGGTCTTAGGCACAGGGATATCTTTAACTGCTTTGATCTTGGTGGGATCTGGTAAGGTACCTTCCCTAGTTATGATATGCCCTAAGAACTCAACGGATTTCTTTCCAAAATGGCACTTAGCTGGCTTAAGTTTAAGCTTCGCAGCTCTCAAACGTCCAAAAACTTGGTTTAGATCGGCTAAGTGATTGTCAAACGATTTTGAGAACACAATCACGTCGTCAATGTAAACCAAACAGTTTTGCCATTGCAACCCGGTTAACACAAGTTCCATCAAGCGTTGAAAACAAGATGGGGCGTTGCAAAGACCAAAACTAAGGACGTTAAACTCATATAAGCCTCCTGTTGGACTTATAAACGCGGTTTTATGGCGATCTTCCTCCGCTATCTCAACCTGCCAATACCCTGATACCAAATCTAAGGTCGAAAAATAGAGGCATCCACCTAAGGTGTCTAAAACCTCATTAATTCGCGGCAGGGGGTAAACATCCTTCTTTGTTATATTGTTTAGGCGCCTATAATCGACACAGAACCTATCGGTTCCGTCCTTCTTCTTAACTATAACTATTGGCGCAGCAAAAGGGCTGTTTGACTCGCGGATTATCCCGTTTTGAAGCATTTCATCGATTTCCCTGCGAATAACCGGTAGTTGAGATGCCGGGGCCCGATACGCTTTCTGGCTTACCGGCGGGTTATTCTGGGTATCAATATAATGCTTAACTAAGTTCGTTTGCCCCAAGTCAAACTTCCCAGATGAGAACACGTCCCTATTCTGACGAATTAATGACTTAAGCTTGTTTTTCTGATCTTCACTCAGTTCACTATTCGTCAA
>JASAMX010017863.1:0-17546 GCA_030248175.1 Microlaimidae sp. YZB2_3 | reverse complement strand
AATCTATACATGGGCAAGTTGGTCCGCAGTGGAGGGGAGGGGGGTTTAAACCATAGGTGTTTTTGGGGGGGGACAGAGGGGTGCACCCCCCCTAGAGCCAAAATTTTGGACCCCCCCTGGAAAAAATTCAGGGGGCCCCCCCTTCCCCCCAAAGCTCGAGAGCGGTCCGGCCTGACCCCCCCCCTAGCGAGGCTGACCCCCTCCCCCCTCCCGACCAATTTGGAAGTATATTTTTTTATTTACTGTCAAAAACACGGGTTTTTAGTTAAAAACAGTGTTTAAATACACTTTTTAGGCCTAAATAGGCTGTTTTAATACATAAAATTCAATATTAGACCTAAAAACACTTAAATTATTGAGTTAAAAAAATTTTGCTAAAAAATTGGACCCCCCTGACCCCCCCCTAAATTTGAAATCTCGCACCCGGGGTCGACCCCCCCCTAAAAAGCCAGGGGGGTCCGGACCCCCCTGGACCCCCCCTAAAAAATTTTGGCCTTCCACCCGGGGGTGGACCCCCCCCCCCTAGCGGACCCGACCAAAAACACCTATGTATGGTTAAACCCCGAATTAAGGGGGGTTTAAAATCCGAGGAACGCATTTCACTCATATCGTTTTTGTTTGGAGTGCATTTTATCCATAACGGTTTTTGATTTTGAAGAAAAAATAGGTAAAAAACGCTAATTTTAGGTCAAAAAGCCTTTTTAATGCATTTATTTAGCTTTTCATTGCTTAAAACATTCATTTTAACCTCAAAACTTAAGTTTGGAGGCAGTTAGATGTCATTTTAAACACATTTTTTCCTTCGTTTTTCCAGAATTGGGGCGGTAATCTTTTCTCCATCCCCTCCCCCTTTTAAGTGGGGGGGGGGGGGTTAACCCCCATCTTAGAATTTGTGTTGGGGCGGGGGTAAACCCCCCCGTGCCCATCATGTATGGTTTAATTTTTATCTTATCTTAGAAAAATTACGTATTTTACTAGTAGAGTAGTATAGTATATAACTAAGACATTCCTGTCTTTTTAGGGGACTTCTGCTCGGGACTGGCATGTTTTAATAATTTTTACTATGTATCGCTTGCTTTTTTTTCTTTCGGCTACCGTCGTTTTTCTTAGAGTTGAAACCGACCGCCTTCACACACCTGCTGAGATTTTTCGGGACAGAAAAAAACACAGAACTGCACGGTTCCACTTTAAACAAAAAAGAACGTTTCGCCACTGACAGGAAAAAAAGTTATGAAGAAATTTTGGTTTGAGCGTTAAATTAAATTGAAAAGCCCCATCGAAATCAAGGTTAAAAACAAAACATTTAAAATCATTTTAGGTTTTCTTTCAAAAATTGTTTTAGCATTTATTTATTGATAGTACGTATAAACTAAAATACCCAAGCATGAATACAACCAAGTTTTGTTTCCAGCGAAGTAATACAAAAAAATTGAAATTATTAAAAAAAGTATATAAACCAAACAGCCCCCATTCATAAGTCGTGTAGGGGAAACAAGGACCACGGCCACCCCCCCCCCCACCCAGTCCACATCATAGATGAACACGGTCAAAAAGCTAGGGGGGTTTTACCCCGGGCAAATGACATTTCAAAATCTAGCAGGGGGGTCCTAGGGTGGGGGTCGAACCCCCCTAGCTTTCTAGGGGGGTCGACCCGGGGTGGAAGATTTTGAAACCTAGAGGAGGGTCAGGTGGGGTCCAATTTCCGAAACAAAATACTTTTAAACCATTAAATGTTTAATAATAGTTTTTTTATAAGATAATAATACATTTTATTCAATAAAAAGCGATATTTAGGTATACAAAGGGTGTAAAAACATGAATTTGTGTTAAAAATTCACGTTTTTGGAAGAAAATTTAGTATAAAAAAGTACTTAAAATATTCTCGAGAGGGGAGGGGGTCAGGTTAGGGGTAAAAAATTCGAAAATTTGGGGGGAGGGGGGCTCCCCTAGATTTTTTTCTAGGGGGGGGGGGGCGGGGGTGGGGCCCAAAATTTCGAGGCTAGGGGGAATGGACCCCACACTGACCCCCCCTTGTTCATCTATGGTCCCCATCAATTTTAGAAAAATGAAGTGAGGTCAAAACGAGTTTTTTAAGCTTTAAAAAGCTAAAAATCCAATAAGAAGGTTTTTTGACCTAAAACCAGCTGTTTTTACCTATTTTTCTTTCGAAAACAAAACAAAAACAAACATAGTACAATTAAAATGCATTTCAAAAAAGAAACTTTAATTTTGGGCATAGGTGGGCAGGGAAGGGAGGTTGGAGGGGTTATTATACCTCCCTCCAAAAAATCCCTAATACTATACTACCGACACGACACCCCCCTTCTAAAATTTAGGGGTACCTACTCCGGACACCCCCCCCCCTAAAAACTTTTTGGGATGGGGGGGGGGGGGGTTCCAGTACTAAACGCTTAAAATGGGGTATTTGAAGTATACCCCAAAATAATTTTATTAGGACACCCCTCCCCCGAATTTCGGGGGTCAGGTATACCCTCCCTCAAAATCCGGAAGCCTACCCACCAACACCAATTCATTTGGGTACAATGCGTTCCTCGGATTTTATAAAACCCCCTATCTTGGTTTATCCCCCTTTCAATCACTTTGGACCAACTTGCGTGTCCATGCAGTGGCGTGCCCAGGGGGGCGGCCGCTTCCCCCCCGAACCTCGGATTTTATATAACCCCCTATCTTGGTTTATCCCCCTTTCAATCAATCACTTTGGACCAACTTGCGTGTCCATGCAGTGGCGTGCCCAGGGGGGGGGGGCGGTCGCTACCCCCCCCCCCCGAAATCCTACGAAGCCGGATTTTTTCTTAAGGGAAAATTACGTTTACGTAATTCTTACGTTTTTTGAATTTTGGGAGAGAAAAATTTTTTTTCTTAAACATTAATACAGAAACTTTCCTAATGTCTTTTAAAAGCATAGTCAAAAAACCAAATTTTCCCCGCCTCGCGGGTAGTTTAAATTAACAATTTATCTTAGTTTTTCGATTTCAAATCAATTTTGCCGTTCATAAGTTAAGGAATACATGTTAAATAAGACTACTATAAACACTATTAACCTTTTATTAACATTTTAAATAAACACATTTTTTAAATGTATAGAGATAAAGAAAACTTTAAATTTTGTATTAATTATCATCTGGATTAAATTTTCTAGTGTATTTTAGCGCCTTAAATTAAAAATTTTCTCTCCTCGCCTTAAATTAAAAATCTTATGTGGTGTCGTACAAGAAGAATCATCGATTCATCACTCAGCAAATCAAAAAATATTGTTTCTTCGAGAAGGTTATGCCGTATAATTCACCCTCGATTCCAAATCAAAAATTATATCAAGCGAAAAGTTGGCAAACAAACACGCTCCCACCGTTTAGCAGATTTGAAAACGGTGGGAACAAGGCAATAAGTCCCCTGCCATTTTCAATAAGTAAAATTTCAAGGTCTCTTTTTTTTGAAAAAGGCTTTCTAAAACGTATGGGAAAGACGCACAACTGTTTTCAACAGAAGTTCGCGTTGTGACGGGGCTTGTTTATTGCCTTTGTTTATTAATTGGAGTACATAAACCACTTGAAAATTTGATTATAATTAAAAAGACATTCTAAAATCATCACCTTTAGCAAGTCTTAAAGAATTTTTAAGTTTAATAGGCTTATTTTAAAACCAGTTTGTAACAACAATGCCGTATATAACATGTCGCTATATCTTCAACTTAATTTATTACAATTATACACTGAAAAAAATAGCATATATAGGCAATGCAAGGTATTTGGTAAATAATAAATCCATTCCATGTCGATTTTGGAACAGCAACAATTTTGTAAAATGTTAAAAATTTCATCAAAAACAAACAGTAGGTAAAAATTTATTGAAGTCTTAGTTATACACTGATAAAAATGTTGTCTAAATTACTGTTTCGTTCGCGAGATCAATTATTCCAACCTCCGTTATTTTTAAAGAAAACTATCTACAATTGGTTAAATATTCATGCAGTGGCATTAAACATATAAATTCTTTCACATATTTGAATTCTGAATCAACAAAAATTAAAAAAATTTACTAAATTTTCGTTCCTACTATTTCTTTACAAAAATTTAAGAAATAATATAGATGCATACGATACATTAATTTTAATAAATAAGAATTAGCTTTTTTTAATTTTTCAAAAGTAACCAAGACCTTATAATAGTAAATAAAATGATTAGCACTGAATATCGTGCAAACTAATACAATAACACTTCTTCCTGATGCCCTGATAAAGAAAAAAAAGAATGAATAACAAAAGTAATACTTACTCGCATTGACTTTTCCCGTTTCTTGTAACACAGTTGGCACGATTTTTACAGGGATTGGGATTACACGATGTAACTGTTGCTAAATTAAAAACAAACTTGCAATCAGATACAAGACAATGTACTTTGTGACTTACAAACCACAGGCGGGCAGGTGAGAATTTATATCTTCAAAATCCCAAAAACTGCAAAAAATTTGATGGTAGCCCAAAACGCAACCCCCATAACTTGAAGGATCCTAGTACTAAAAACGCTAAAATTGGGAAATTGGGTTTTTGAAGGATATCACTAAAAAATAAAATTTCGGACCCCTATGGCATTTCTTTTCAGGCTATAACTCTGCAAAAAAATCCAGAAGATTGCTACCAATGCCTGCATATTATTATAAACAAAAATTTACGTTTTTTTTATTTTTAGCCGGTTAAACAGTTGTGACAGTGTGCAAATAAGAGTTATAACTAAAAAACAATATTCTCTTCATATAAAACTGTCCTTTCGTTTGTCATGTATTAACATCATATAATATCATTAACCTTTTTTAAAATGTATTAAAAATTACTTAAAAATTGACGGAATGACTTTACTAACATGGAAAAAATATTAATAAAAACGATTGTCCAATATCAAGTCAAACATGTTAACAGTCTGTCATCATTGAATCTTTTAAATGTCTTCAAAACTTTCAGTTTATTTTTTGTAACACCCATTGTTTTCTTTCACTATTTTACATATTGGTCTTATTAGAAGAATAAACAAATGTAACAAACCTTGCGCATCATGTAATCCATTTCCGATAACAACAAAGACTAAAAATAACCCGCAAAGCATGGAATTTCGGTAATAAAAGTTTCTTTTGTATTGAGATAATGAAAATTCCATTTTAATCGGCTACTGACGAGGAAATAATAAGATCCTTTTCGTTTGTTCTTCGCACAATGAGATCACTGGATAAATTAATTGAGATCAACAAATAAATTAAAATCTTCTTTGCCCATTTCAGCTACCCAGAAGAATATCTTGGCGTAGTTTATTCCATATTTTGGTTTTGATTTATCGCCAGGGCAAAATTTATATAATCCTCTGAAACACAACACGCAGCAGAATAACCTAATAAAACGTTCACCCAACTGCTAAAACTCTTGTTTTCTAAAAAATAACAATAACAAATAATCATTTATTAAAGGTGCTAAATATGAAATAAGATTAAATTTTAAAAAATTAAATCGTAAATATAATCTTTAAAATTCGTAAAAACATATCACATCTGTAGCATATTTATATCGTCAAATTAAAACTAAATTAAATCAAATACGCATGGTTTAACGGTTTTCCAAAAACCGAAAAGAAACACACAACTTTACTTTTTCCCCAAATAATCATTACACCGCAAAAACAAGAGATTTCCATTCCCAGAAAGGCTTGGGGGTGTGGCTTATAACAACAGGTGCGAATCAACAAATCAGCGCTGTGTGAACGTACGCTGGCCAATCAGGGAACGGGCGTCGATTATTGCGGCGTCTGGCGGAGAAACAAATAAACTTAAATATGATTTTTCTTTTCGCCTTGGTAGCAGCTTGGATTTTGTTTTTTTTTATGTTAAGATTTAATGTTGTTTGCCATAAAACTTTTAGATTTTTTTTCGATATTTTTCTAGATGAATAAATAAACGAAAAATTTTAAGTTATTAGGACGTGTAGTTTGACATATGTCATAATAATTTTACATTTTGACATAATTTTTTAAGTGTCTGAAAGTAACAAAAAATGTACACAATCGTGAAAACCAAAAACAATCTTACTTAATGTTCAGTATATTTCGTAAAACTATTTATTATTAAAATTTATTGACTGACAGATTTAGCACATAATTTCATTTTTAACTGGACAATTCGATGAAAAAGAACTGGTTCTTTCTAAGTTTTCGTAAACAACTACACTACTACATTTTGTGTGTTAAAAGTTTTTATAAACCAAGAGTATGTATTTATTTGATTCTAAATTTAGAAAAGTATTAACAAAACCGTGGTTTTTTAAATCAAATATTATATATTATAATACCTTAAAACTACTATTTGATTAATTTGTTGTTTAGAATTTATATCTACAGAGATTTTAAAATTTTAAAAAAAGTAAAGCCTAATATACGCCAGTCAGTGTATAAAATTAAACATATCTATAAACTTTTATTTAGATAAATTTGAAGCAACTTTGTAATAAATAAAAGTGAAATTGCAAAATTGCAAAAAAAACTTTAAATTTAGCAATATTCTTCTTATTCAAAAGCTATTAACAGTTTTTTCAAGAGAATCTGTTCGATAATTTTTGCGTTAAATTTGTTACTTTTTTATGTTTATAAAAATAAACACTTATAGGAGATAGTTGGAGTCAAATTTATTGATTGACCCCTCTGAAATTGAACAAGTTATTATGGTTGAATTATATCTGGCTAACGCTGAAAATTATAATGCAGACATGAGGGGACCAATTAAAATTGTGCGGTAATGATGGATTTTAAAAAAAAAAACAAATAAGAACGCAGAATTTTTTTTAATTCCACCGTTTCACAAAATATACAAAAATTAACCAACTTTAGCTCTTAAAAAATTTGCATTTAGGATCCAAATCAAGTAATTTGATAAATAATTATTAAAATAGGGTAGGGTGTCAAAATTTTAAAATTTTTGGGGGAGGGATCCCCCCTAGATTTTTTTCTAGGCGGGGGTATGAAGTTTCGAGGATAGAGGGGACCCCACCCTAACCCCCTATGCTCATGTATGCGATGTAGTTGCTTCGAAACGTCGAAACAAATTTTTCTTGAAGCTCGATCCGCTAACAATAGAAACTTGAGGTTAAAGCCCGGAAATGTATTTCAATATTAATCAATAGGTATCATCATTTAAGTTACAACATAATGCAAATTAAAGAAAGCGATAACTTTCTTTTTTTTTTTTGATAGCTTGATTGTTAAAATTATGAAAGTATTTGTTGAGATTACCGTACAAAAAGCCTACAATTTTTTGGCCAAAAAACAACAAAGTGGAAAAAAGCTCTGTGAGTCTCAATCGTGATTTGGGCAGAGCATTTAATACCAAATAGTATTATGTGGGCACACAGCAGACCACTATGCATCCATCGCCTATTATTACTTTACTATTATTTCGTTAAAACGATCTAATAAAGCTTTTGTGAATAATTTTTAAATCTAACCTAAAAAATGTACAATTTTTATGTTTGTTTGATGTTTGAATTAACCGGTGGTGCTCGAAAATGAACATGAAGTAAAAATCCTACCGATTCCACCACGGGCGCTACTCGTTCGCAAATCATAAAACTTAAGTTTTCAAACACTTTGTGGTTTTTGGCCAAAACGGTGCAGGTTTTTTGAGTTTTTTACTTGCTTTTCATCACCGAAAAAAAAAACTTTTTGAAGGGTCATATCTCTTGAACTGCTGGGGATACTTTGACAAAACAATTTGGTGGGCTTGAGTTCACAAAATCGTCACTACCCCCCTCCCCATTTAAACAGAAGTTTGCTTAGTGTTGGAGATTTCCACAAAGTTATGACGCTATAAAATCACTTTTGGCTAATGAGCCCCTGGGAAAAATTGCTCTTCAATCAACGAAAAAATGTCTAAGCTCATCCCACTTTCATTTCCACACACAAAGCAAAACCTTTTGCCACGAACAGTACGCGCGCCATATGGGGATTCCTAAAATTCTAACGTGTGGGAATAAGGTTTTCACAAAAAATCATCCGCGAAAACAAGGTTTAATTCGGGAACGGGACACGAGGGTACTGGACACGAGGGTACTGGACACAAATATTTTAGAAAAAACAGTAATTGATTAACTGCTTGGCGTTCTCATTCCACTCCTGATTGTTTAATATTAATTCTTTAGTTTTTTCAAAGGCAGGGTTTCGAAACTCCAGAGATTCGGAGTAAGCTTTAAACATCATTGTTTTTATTAAAAAGCCATGGTATAAATTTAAAATAACCTTAAAAAATTTCGTGCTTTAGTATCATGTTTTTTAAACAATTTACGTAGTTTTTATTTATTAAATTGCATTGTATTTAAGCAAGAAAAAATGTTATTTATAATTAAAAACGTCACGAGTTAGGGTAGTGCATTTAATTTCGGCACTTTTTTGTTTTTCCGATGTAACTTTTCACTGTATGGCATGGCCCCATTTTTATGTTTGATAGCTCATTTTAAAGCTTTCACGATACTGCGTTGCGTCACAAAAGTTTTACTGTACGAAATTAGTTTTTTTACTTAATTAAATCAGTTTTAAAAAAAATGGAAAATTGCCGAAATTAAATGTGTGCATTTAATTTCGGCACTTTACAAACAATCGATTGTTTCTCAGTCAAAAAACCATCATTTTCAAAATTTTAAAAGCCTATCATTATCTCCAGACAATTTTCTTTAATTTAAGCTTCTACTTGTTGTTTAACGAGTAACTGGCAAAAACTAACAGCTAAAATGCCAAATGGTATCAAAATAAGCAAAATTTGGGAAAAAAGTGCATTTAATTTCGGCACTTTTTAAAAGGACCCCCTTAATCAAGTTTAAGTGCAGTGCTATGACCCCTACACATTTCAACGTTGTCTTTTAACTATTTACAACTTCAATTATTTAACACCCGACCACTTAATTCAACCCGTTTTCACCTACAGCAATATGTGTGCCGAAATTACACTATTTTATTTTACAACGATTGCTCACCACAGACGCAACGTAGAACCACGGGGACTAAAAATTCGGAAAATAGACTAAATTTTACGAGAACAGTTTAATTTTTAAACCAATTTATTACGTAATCATGAAATGCCCATCTTCTAAAAACGAGTAACAATTTTATTTTTTGTAAATCACACAATTTCACATGAAAATATTATAACATAAGAAATAAAAAGCTCACGACAGTCATCTACATATAATTAGCTCTCATTTGAGCTATCAAACGTCGTATTCCGTCCAGGATTACCAAAAATATAGTCCAAAACCAAAAATGCCCAATTGGAAGAAGTGCCGAAATTGAATGCACTACCCTATGTAACGCTTAATTGTTTATGCGTTCAAACATTAAAATTTAGTTCAGCTCATTCATTAACCTCCGAAATGCATTAACAAAAACACTTTTTTTGCCTAAATTATCGTTTTTTACTTATTTTCCCCTTAAAATCGAAAAACAATTTTTTAAAATTCATTTAAAAAATAAAAACGATTTGGTAAGAATCAGTGATGCTCCCCGAAGCTGCGAGCTCCGGAGCTTTTATATTGAAACTCCACTTTTCGGAGCTCCGCAGTAACGCCCAGAGCACCGGAGCTCCGGGGTTTAGTACAGGGCTCCTGTTTTTTGTCCTAATCTTCTAAATAATTAAAAAGCTGTGCCATAAATTACTTAGTCAAAAATTTTTTTGTAAAATAACTTTTTCAGAACTTATTAAAAACAATAAAAATAACTCTACAAATGCGAAACAGGATAGTTTAAGAAATATTTTGAGCATTTAATTTCGGCACTTTACAAACAATCGATTGTTTCTCAGTCAAAAAATCATTATTTTCAAAAATTTAAAAACCTATCATTATCTCCAGACAATTTTCTTTAATTTAAGCTTCTACTTGTTGTTTAACGAGTAACTGGCAAAAACTAACAGCTAAAATGCCAAATGGTATCAAAATAAGCAAAATTTGGGAAAAAAGTGCATTTAATTTCGGCACTTTTTAAAAGGACCCCCTTCATCGAGTTTAAGTGCAGTGCTATGACCCCTACACATTTCAACGTTGTCTTTTAACTATTTAAAACTACAATTATTTAACACCCGACCACTTAATTCAACCCGTTTTCACCTACAGCAATATGTGTGCCGACATTACACTATTTTATTTTACAACGATTGCTCACCACAGACGCAACGTAGAACCACGGGGACTAAAAATTCGGAAAATAGACTAAATTTTACGAGAACAGTTTAATTTTTAAACCAATTTATTACGTAATCATGAAATGCCCATCTTCTAAAAACGAGTAACAATTTTATTTTTTGTAAATCACACAATTTCACATGAAAATATTATAACATAAGAAATAAAAAGCTCACGACAGTCATCTACATATAATTAGCTCTCATTTGAGCTATCAAACGTCGTATTCCGTCCAGGATTACCAAAAATATAGTCCAAAACCAAAAATGCCCAATTAGAAGAAGTGCCGAAATTGAATGCACAACCCTATGTAACGCTTAATTGTTTATGCGTTCAAACGATTAAAATTTAGTTCAGCTCATTCAGTTTAAAAAATTTACATATTTGTGGCAAACGTATTTTTTCTTAGCTCAGTACCCTCGTGTCCAGTACCCTCGTTTCCAGTACACTCGTCTCCTGAAATCTTTCATGCAGAAAAATGATAAATCGTTTATATTGCAAATATAATAAAGGTGGGTCCAGCATTATCGTACACACCCACTTGCGCGAACTTTTTTTGCTATTTTTACTTCTAAAATTATCTAAATTCCTAATTTTAAAGATTTCTGTAACTCCCCCAAAGCTAAAATTTTTGAAGCCTCAAATGAGTGTTTTGGAGCAATAAAAAAAACTTCCGAAATGCATTAACAAAAACACTTTTTTTTGCCTAAATTATCGTTTTTTACTTTATTTTCCCCTTAAAATCGAAAAACAATTTTTTAAAATTCATTTAAAAAATAAAAACGAGTTTGAGTAGGAATCAGTGATGCTCCCCGAAGCTGCGAGCTCCGGAGCTTTTATATTGAAACTCCACTTTTCGGAGCTCCGCAGTAACGCCCAGAGCACCGGAGCTCCGGGGTTTAGTACAGGGCTCCTGTTTTTTGTCCTAATCTTCTAAATAATTAAAAAGCTGTGCCATAAATTACTTAGTCAAAAATTTTTTTGTAAAATAACTTTTTAAGAACTTATTAAAAAACAATGAGAATAACTCTACAAATGCGAAACAGGATAGTTTAAGAAATATTTTGAGCTTAAATAAGTTTAAAATCGTTTATTTGCGCCGCTTTAAATGGCTGGAGCTCCGGAGCACGATGTGGAAGGGTAAGAACAATACTAAATAGTAAGAACGCATTGATCCGCATCTACGCATGTCAAAAAATCATATGCAAGTACATGATTTGGAGACGGAAGAGCCACGGGTACTAAAGAGCCGCAATTTTGGGACCAAAAAGCCACAAAAAAAGTTAACCTTAGAGCCAACAGAGAAAAAGCAAGGAGATTAGGAGAAGGAAATGGCGGGATCTTAGAGCTGGGTACCAAAGAGCCCAAAAGGGAGACACATAGTGTCCAAAAAGCCAAAAGGGACAGAACTATTTAGAAATAACGTTTACATGCGTAAATAGGCTCCCTATCATAAGAGTATGGCACGAAACAGTACCACAGAATAATCCCGAGTTTCGCAAAAGAGTATGCACGAAACAGTACTGGAACAAAACAGTGCAGTACAAAAGAGTACATACACAAAAGACAAAAGAGTACTGAAAAATTGCGTGCATAAACTATCACAATTTATTACATTCATACAAATGGAAATTTGCATATTTAGGGTAACTGACTTAATTTCGGCCACCTTTTTTTATTTTTTTGAATAAGTTTTTTCTGGCTTTTTCAATCAAGCCAAAATTTGGCCTAAAAGTCAAACAATAGCTATATTTTTTATTCCAGTGCAAAATTCGAATATTTCTGTTACACTTAAAAATCAGTGAAGATTTAAACTTTTTTTTAAAGTGGCCGAAGTTAAGGCGCGTGCCATTTATTTCGGCCACCTACAAAAAACTGGCCATAACTATTGCTTAAACGAACAATAAAAATTTCTAAAGGTTGCAAATTTACCCTTAGGTATTGTTCTTGGTACATATAACTTAATTTTTCCCGTTTGCAAATCCTTAAAAAAACATGTTTTAATAATTCGTATTTTTTACTTAATTTTTATTTTTGGCTTAAAAAATGTCAAAACAAAGTCAAACGAGCAAAAAAAATTTTTATAAATACAGTAGTACAATGATATTTAAAAACAGCAAAAAACGACAAGTTATTTCACCTAAATTTTCAAGTGCCAAAATTAACAAATTTTAAATAGCAGTAATTTGATAATTGCAAAATGATTTTGAAGAAAATATCAAAACATGAAAATTAACAACTTTGAGCTTTAAATAGAAAATATTTTAAAGTTATATCTGTAGTTATTTTTAATTTAAATCCATTGATAAGAACAAAATTCGCAAAAATCACAAAAATCCCCTTTTATGAAATAGATAATGTAGAATAACAAAAATAAAAAAACTTTTAGAACATTTTTTTAATAAGGACCTAACGGTCGTATGACTTGTTGGTGATATATTTTCTGGTTTAAAAATGGATAAACAAATTACGCTAAAAATAAAAAAAGGTAGCCAAAAATTAAGTCCTTCAAGTTTCATTAATCCTGATATCCAAATTTCCATTTGGATCAGTCAAATCTGATAGTTTATGTACACAATTTTTCAGTACTCTTTTGTCTTTTGTGTATGTACTCTTTTGTACTGCACTGTTTTTGTCCCAGTACTGTTTCGTGCATACTCTTTTGCAAAATTTGGGATTTTTCTATTTTTCTGGCTCTAGTGCCATTCTTGCTTATGATAGGGAGCCTATTTTCTTATGTGGACGTTATTTCTCCAATCGTTCTGTCCCTTTTGGCTTTTTGAGGAACATTATGTGTCTCTCCTTTAAGACTATTTGGTACCCAGCTCTAAGATCCCGCCATTTCCTTCTCCTAATCTCCTTGCTTTTTCTCTGTTGGCTCTAAGGTTAACTTTTTTTGTGGCTTTTTGGTCCCAAAATCAGCTCTTTCGTTTCCGTGGCTCTTTGCAGTCTTGCAAAATTCTAGTACTTGCATATGATTTTTCCGACATACGTAAGATGCGGATCAATAAGTTCTACGTTCTTGGTGCTGTTCTTACCCTTCCACATTGGTGCTCTCCGCAGACTTTTCCCCAGCCATTTAAAACGGCGCAAATAAACGATTATAAACTTATTTAAGCTCAAAATATTTCTTAAACTATCCTGTTTCGCATTTGTAGAGTTATTTTTATTGTTTTTAATAAGTTCTGAAAAAGTTATTTTACAAAAAATTTTTGACTAAATAATTTATGGCACAGCTTTTTAATTATTTAGAAGATTCAGACAAAAAACAGGAGCCCTGTTGCTCAACCCCGGAGCTCCGGTGCTCTGCAAGCGTCACTCCGGAGCTCCGAAAAGTGGAGTTCCGATATAAAAGCTCCGGAGCTCGCAGCTTCGAGGAGCATCACTGATTCTTACCAAATCGTTTTTATTTTTTAAATGAATTTTAAAAAATTGTTTTTCGATTTTAAGGGGAAAATAAGTAAAAAACGATAATTTAGGCAAAAAAAAGTGTTTTTGTTAATGCATTTCGGAGGTTTTTTTATTGCTCCAAAACACTCATTTAGGCTTCAAAAATTTTAGCTTTGGGGGAGTTAGAAATCTTTAAAATTAGGTATTAGATAATTTTAGAAGTAAAAATAGAAAAAAAGTTCGCGGAAGCGGGTGTGTACGAAAATGCTGGACCCACCTTTATTATATTTGCAATATAAACGATTTATCATTTTTCTGCATGAAAAATTCTAGGAGACGAGTGTACTGGAAACGAGGGTACTGGACAGGGGGGGTACTGGTCAAGAAAAAATACGTTTGCCACAAATATGTAATTTTTTTAAACTGAATCAGCTGAACTAAATTTTAATCGTTTGAACGCATAAACAATTAAGCGTTACATAGGGTTGTGCATTCAGACTCGGCACTTCTTCTTGATTTAAGGGCATACTTGGTTTTGGACTATATTTAGAGCAGTCCTTGGACGGAATACAACGTTTGATAGCTCAAATGAGAGCTAATTCTGTGTAGATGACTGTTAGTAAGCTTTTTGTTTCTTATGTCCTAATTTTTTCATGTGAAATTGTGTGATTTACAAAAATAAAATTGTTACTCGTTTTTAGAAGATGGGCATTTCATGATTACGCAATAAATTGGTTTAAAAATTAAACTTTTTTCGTAAAATTTAGTCTATTTTCCGAATTTTTAGTACCCGTGGTTCTACGTTGCGTCTGTGACCGGAAGATGGTTTGTAAAATAAAATAGTGTAATGTAGGCACACATATTGCTGTAGGTGAAAACAGGGTTGATTTGAGTGGTAGGATGTTCAATAATAATCTAGAAATAGTTAAAAGACAACGTTGAAATGTTTAGGGGTCATGGCCCTAGCCTTTAAACTTGATGAAAAGGGTCCTTTTAAAAATTGCGAGGAAATTAAATGCACTTTTTTCCCAAATTTTGCTTATTTTGATACCATTTGGCATTTTAGCTCTTAGTTTTTGCCAGTTACTCGTTAAACAACAAGTAGAAGCTTAAATTAAAGAAAATTGTCTGGAGATAATGATAGGTTTTTAAATTTTTGAAAATAATGATTTTTTGACTGAGAAACGATAGGATTGTTGAGTGCCGAAATTAAATGCTCAAAATATTTCTTAAACTATCCTGTTTCGCATTTGTAGAGTTATTTTTATTGTTTTTAATAAGTTATGAAAAGTTTTCCAAAAAATTTTTGACTAAGTAATTTATGGCACAGCTTTTTAATTATTTAGAAGATTAGGACAAAAAAACAGGAGCCCTGTTGCTGGAGTACCAAGACTCGCAGTTGCTCTATGGGCGTACTGAGTTTGGAAAAGTGGAGTTTCAATATAAAAGCTACAGGACTCCGCAGCTTCGGGGAGCATCACTGATTCTTACCAATCGTTTTTATTTTTTAAATGAATTTTAAAAAATTGTTTTTGGATTTGAGGGGAAAATAAGTAAAAAACGATAATTTAGGCAAAAAAAGTGTTTTTGTTAATGCATTTTAAGGAGGTTGACTGAATAGAGTTGAACTAAATTTTAATGTTTGAACGCGTAAAACAATTAAGCATTTCTTAGGGTAGTGCATTTAATTTTGGAACTTTTCCAAATTGGGCATTTTTGATTTTGGACTATATTTTTGGTAATCCTGGACAGAATACGACGTTTGATAATTCAAATGAGAGCTAATTATATGTAGATGACTGTCGTGAGCTTTTTTTATTTGTTATGTTATGATATTTTTATATGTGAAATTGTGTGATTTCTAAAAAATAAAATTGTTACTCGTTTTTAGAACATGGGCATTTCATGATTACGCAATAAAATTGGTTTAAAAATTAAATTGTTCTGGTAAAATTTCATCTATTTTTCGAATTTTTAGTCCCCGTGGTTCTACGTTGCGTCTGTGGTGAGCAATCGTTATAAAAAAAAAATAGTGTAATTTCGGCACACATATTGCTGTAGGTAAAAACGGGTTAGATTAAGTGGTTGGGTGTTAAATTGTAGTTGTAAATGGTTAAAAGAAAACGTTGTAAATGTTTAGGGGTCATAGCCCTGCACTTAAACTTGATTGAGGTACCTTTCAAAAAGTGCCGAAATTAAATGGACATTTTTTCCCAAATTTTCCTCATTTTGATACCATTTGGCGTTTTAGCTGTAACTTTTTGCCAGTTACACGTTAAACAACAAATAGAAGCTTAAATTAAAGAAAACTGTCTTGAGACAATAATAGGCTTTTAAATTTTTGAAAATGATGATTTTTTGACTGAGAAACAATCGATTGTTTGTAAAGGGCTGAAATTAAATGCACACATTTAATTTCGGCAATTTTTCATTTTTTTAAAAACTGATTTAATTAAGTAAAAAAACCACTTTCGTACAGTGAAACTTTTGTGATGCAACGCAATATCGTGAAAGCTTCAAAATGAGCTATCAAACATGAAAATCGGGCCATACAGTGAAAAGTTACATCGGAAAAACAAAAAAATGCCAAAAATTAAATGCACTACCCTATTTCGGCGAGTTTCAAACCGATAATTTTTTTTAAAGTTCAGAACACAGTATATTTTCTAAAATTGGTTTTTCGGTAAAAAATGACTTTAAAAATCTAATTATTTCGAAAGTTATTACATCATATAAATCATTTACCTTTAATGATTCTAGGACACGTTTTGTTCTCAACAAAAAAAATACGTTTGCCCAAATTAATTATAAATAACAATTAACGTTATAAATAACTTATGTCGTTAAACGTTACAAAATGCGGTCTTTTAATATAAATAACATTTTATCTTGTAAAATGTCATGCGAATTAATATTAAAAAACTACGTAAATTGTTTAAAAAACATCATACTAAAACACGAAATTTTTAAAGGTTTATACCATCGTTTACACACAGTTTATACCATCGCTTTTTAATAAAAACAGTGATAATGTTTGAAGCTATCTAAACCCTGCCTTTAAAAAAACCAAAGAATTAATATTAAACAATCATAAGTGGAATGAGAACGCCAAAAAATTATTTAATTACTGTTTTTTCTAAAATATTTGTGTCCAGTACCCTCGTGTCCAGTACCCTCGTGTCCCGTTCCCGAATTAAACCTTGTTTTCGCGGATGATTTTTTGTGAAAACCTTCTGTCCACACGTAAAGTATCAAACCCCCATATGGCATCATTTATACTGTTCGTGGCAAAAGGTTTTGCTTTGTGTGTGGAAATGAAAGTGGGATGAGCTTCAACATTTTGGTGATATGAAAGCGATATTTACGGGGCTCATTAGCCAAAAGTGATTTTATAGCGTCATAACTTTGTGGAAATCTCCAACACTAAGCAAACTTCTGTTTAAATGGGGAGGGGGGTGGGGGCGATTTAGTGAAATCAAGTTACAGCAAATTGTTTTTGTAACAGAAATTGCCAGCAGTTCAAGAGGGATGGTACATTAAAAACTTTTTAGGGAAAGGTAATGAAAAGCAAGTAAAAAGAGTTTCAAAAAACCTGCACCGTTTTGGCCAAAAACCACAAAGTGTTTGAAAACTTAAGTTTTATGATTTGCAACGGTTGGCGCCGTGGTAAAATGACTGGACTATTTACTTAGTGTTTGATTTGGGCGCACAACTGCATAACAAACATCAAACAAACATAAAAATTGTACATTTTTTAGGTTAGATTTAAAAACTATCACAAAACTTATCATCGTTTTAACGAAATAATAGATAATGATGAGGCAATTGATGCATCCATGAGGTCTGCTATATCCCACATAATACTATTTGGTATTAAATGCTATACCAGGAACACAATGAAGTCACAAGTTTCCACTCTTATGGCTCATTCCTTTCG
>JASAMX010017860.1:0-18070 GCA_030248175.1 Microlaimidae sp. YZB2_3 | reverse complement strand
TCTTCCGGGGGGAAGATCTATTCTAGAGCGCACCAGAATAAATCTTCCGGGGGGAAGAAAAATAGGGGGGAAAGATCTATTCTGCGACACCGGAACTGAAAAAAAATTTCCGAATGAATTAATTTTAATTAATCTAGAATGATAAACAAGAACGCGACACAGGAACCAGAACATGCGTTTTATAAAATCCGGAACCTGGACCAGAACATCGATTTTTGCCCGGAACATCGAGAACCCAGAACCGGAACAGTCCATCACTAAAAATCAGTATTTCTACACCCTTTTCACAGATAAACACTTCATTTTACCCAATAAAGATTCAATTAGCATGCAGTATTATTAATAAAAATGTACTATTATCGTTTAAAACAACAATTAAATCGTTTAAAACATACATGGGAAAGTTGGTCCGGAGTGGGGGGGGTTAAGCCCAAATTAGTGGGGGGGTGTTAAAATCCGAGACACGCAATAGACCCATACTCGTTTTTTTTCTGGAGTGCATTTTACCCATATCGTTTTTCGATTTTGAAAGGAAAAATAGGTAAAAAAAACCTAATTTTAAGGTCAAAAAGCCCTTTTTATTGCATTTTTGAGCTTTTTATTGCTTAAAAAACATTCATTTTAACCTCAAAAAATCTAAGTTTAGAGGCAGTTAAAAGTACACTTTAAAGACATTTTCTTCTTATTTTTCCAAAATTGGGAGAAGGGGGTGTAACTTTTTCTCCCCCTCCTGTTTTGAGTGGGGGGGGGGTTAACCCCCACTTCTCAGAATTTGGGGGGGTTAACCCCCCCAACCCCCCCCCCCCCTGTGCCCATGTATGGTTTAAAATGTTTTGCTTCGAGCATCGGACCCCACCTCTCGAACATTACACTATATGCAGAGGTGTTTTGGTCAGGTCCGCTAGGGGGAAGATTCACCCCCGGACGGAAGGCCAAAATTTTTTAGGGGGAGGGGGTCTAGGGGGGTCCGGACCCCCCTGACTTTTTAGGGGGGTCGACCAGGGGGTGCGAGATTTCAAATTTAGGGGGGTTCAGGGGGGTTCGATTTTTTAACAAAGTTTTTTTTAAATCAGTAATTTAAGTGTTTTTAGTTTGAATATTGAATTTTACATAATAAAACCGCCTATTTAGAAAAAATGTATTTAAACACGGTTTTTACTATAAAAAACCGTGTTTTTGACAGTAAATAAAAAAGTATACTTCTAATTTGGTCGGGAGGGGGACGGAGGAGGGAGTGGGGGTTAGCCTCGCTCAGGGGGTCAGGTCGGACTGCTCTTGAGCTTTTGGGGGAGGGGGGCCCTACATGGACATCTAGGGGGGTTTGAGGGGGGTTAACCCCCCCAAATTTTGGCTCTAGGGGGGTACCCCCCCCCGAAGGTGGACGGGACCAAAAAGTTACCCCCCCCCCAATTTTGAAAAAATGAAGAAAAAAAATGACTTTCAAATGACCTCTCACACCCCTCCCAAACAACACCTATGAGGTCAAAATGAATGTTTTAAGAATAAAGGGCTCAAAAATGCTATAAAAAAGGCTCTTTGACCTAAAATTAGCGTTTTTTACCTATCTTTCTTTCAAGAAGAGGGAAGCCGCCTTCCAGAAAAGTTGGGCTTTTGCGTTTCTCGGGATTACCCCCCCCCCCTAATTTGGGGTTACCCCCCCACTCCGGACCAACTTGCTTATGTATGGAGGGGGCCCTTGGATTTTTTCTAGGGGGGTTTGAAATTTTGGCTCTAGGGGGGAGGTGGACCGGACCCCTCTGCACCCCTCCCAAACACACCTATGAGCTACGACTATATGGGTAAAATAAAATCGGTTCTTTGAACTCCTTCCCCCACTCCGTATCGGCTTGCCCAAATGTGATTGTGACGTTTTGATTGCTGTTTTTACTCTGCTTCAATCGGACAAAAAATCAATAAACTCACCTTTGTTCCTGGGATACTGTGGATGTTTCCCACCGCCAACTAAAGCCAGAAAATTACACCGAAACAACATTTCTACGTACGCTATACCACTGCCTTCACCAACTTCCGCTGGAAAGTCTGAAATAAGGTTTATTACAATAATAGATGAACACGGTCAAAAAGCCAGAGGGGGGTGTTTACCCCGGGTAAATGACATTTCAAAATCTAGGGGGGTCGAACCCCTTTAGCTTTCTAGGGGGGGTGTCGACCCGGGGTGGAAGATTTTGAAACCTAGAGGTGGGTCAGGTGTGGTCCAATTTTCGAAGCAAAATACTTTTAAACCATTAAATGTTTAATAATAGTTTTTTTTATAAGATAATACTACATTTTATTAAATAAAAAGCGATATTTAGGTATAAAAAGGGTGTAAAAACATGAATTTGTGTTAAAAATTGACGTTTTTGGAAGAAAGTTTAGTATAAAAAAGTACTTAAAATTTTCTTGAGGGGGAAGGGGGGTTCAGATTTCAAAATCCAGAGGGAGGTCAGGGGTAAAAAATTCAAAAATTTGGGGGGAGGGAAGGGCCAATTTTCCAATTTAAAAATTTGGATTTTTTTCTAGGGGGGGGCGAAATTTCGAGGCTAGGGGGGTGGACCCCACCCTAGCCCCCCTAGGTGTTCATCTATGATTACAATTATGGATGATATTTTTTTATTAATTATTAGGTAGGTGATAGATACTAATTAATTATTATTTAACTTTTTGCCGATAACTGACAAATTTTAAACTTTTATAAAATATAAATTGAATTCACCTTTGAATTAAATTTTAAAACCACCCTCTGGTAATTATTGTGTGGCTTGGAGAGTCAAGGCCAAGATTTAAAATTGTAGAATGTATGTTTATTAAAATCGAGAAAGGTAAAAACAAAGACACAAAACTTCACTCTTCCTGCGAAATATTTTTTTAGTTTTTGGAAATTATGTAAAACCAGAAATAATTTTATTGGGTTTTTTTTCATTTATTTTGAATCCTTTATTTTTAGAAATTAATTAAATGAAGCAATACCGATTAAATAGGTGCATCTATAAATATTTATACACCATAAGCAAGTACATGTACGGTCATAGGTGGGCAGCCTTTCGGATTTGAGGGGGTATAAGGCATACATGGGCACAGGGGGGGGGGGTTGGGGGGGTTAACCCCCCCAAATTCTGAGAAGTGGGGTTTAACCTCCCCCCACTCAGAAGTGGGGGGGGGGAGAAAAAGTTAACCCCCCCCCCAATTTTGGAAAAATGAAGGGAAAAAAATGTCTTTAAAATGACTTCTAACTGCCTCCAAACTTAAGTTTTGAGGTCAAAATCAATGTTTTAAGCAATAAAAAGCTCAAAAACGCAATAAAAAGGGCTTTTTGACCTAAAATTAGCGTTTTTTTTTCCTTTATTTTCCCTTAAAGAAAAACGATATGGGTAAAATGCACTCCAGAAAAAAAAAACGATATGGGTATTTTGCGTTTCTTGGATTTTAACCCCCCCCCCCTAATGTGGGGTTTAACTTTAACCATAGATGAACAAGGGGGGGTCAGGGGTGGGGTCTCCCCCCCCCCCTAGCCTCGAAATTTTGCCCCCCCCCTAGAAAAAAATCCAGGGGGGCCCTCCCCTCCCCCAAATTTTCGAATTTTTTACCCCTAACTCCCCTCTAGATTTTGAAATCTGACCCCCACCCCTCTCCTCTCGAGAAAATTTTAAGTACTTTATAAATTTTCTTATAAAAAAACGTGAATTCTTAACACAAATTTATGTTTTTACACCTTTTTTATACCTGAGTATCGCTTTTTATTCAATAATGTAGTATTACCTTATAAAAAAACTACCTATTATTAAACCTTTAATGGTTTAAAAGTATTTTGCTTCGGAAATTGGACCCCACCTGACCCCCCTCTAGGTTTCAAAATCTTCCACCCCGGGTCGACCCCCCCCCCTAGAAAGCTAGGGGGGTTCGACTTCGACCCCCCTCCTAGATTTTGAAATGTCATTTACCCGGGCTAAACACCCCCCTCTGGCTTTTTGACCGTGTTCATCCATGGGTTTAACCCCCCCCCACTCCGGACCAACTTGCCCATGTATGGTATAAGGGGGTGGTTAAATTTTAGGGGGGTGTCTGACAAGACCCAAATTTTGAGGAGGGATGCACCCAATATTTCCGCGCTGCCTTAAAATGGGCTTAAAACGCGTAAAAAAGCGTAAAAGAAGCTAATAAATGCTCTAAAACTCTGAAAATTTAAAATATGACCTTATTACAACTTATAAATATTTTTTTTTAATTCTTTTAATAATAATGTGTTTATTCTAATTCTAATAATCTAACCCTGAAGGAGGGTCTGGGGGGCGGCAGCCCCTCATATATGGGGGTCTGGAGGGCGAGAGCCCCCCAGCGGGGTCAAGGGGCAGAGCCCCTTGTCAGGGGGTCCGGGGGGCAGAATGCCCCCCAGGGGGAGAAAATTTTTAATTTAAGGCGCTAAAATACAATAGAAATTTTAATTCTAGATGATTACTTATTACAAATTTTAAGGTTTTTTATACCTATACATTTAAAACATGTGTTTAAACGTTAATAAAAGGATAATAGTGTTTATAGTAGTTTTATTAAACATGTATGCCTCAACTACAAAACGGAATAATCGATTTGAAATCAAAAAACTAAACTAAATTGTCAGTTTTAAACTACGCGCGTAGCAGGAAAATTTTGGTTTTGTGATTATTAATATGCTTTTTGAAGGCATCAATAAAGTTTCTGTATTATTATTAAAGAAAAAATTTTTCTCTTCCAATATTTAAAAAACGTTAGGCCCTCCCTTACAAAAAAATCCGACTTCGGGGGGGAGGGCGGTTGCGCCCCCCCCCCGTTTCCGCTGGGACGCCACTGGGGGTCTAGACCCCCTTTTGGGTCGGCAAAGGGAAAAATTTGGAGTTAGACTTAGACCCCCTTTTTTGGGTCGCCAAGGATAAAAATTTGGGGGGTCTAGAACGACCATTTTTAAAAAATTTTCTTGCGCTTCAATTAGCGCTCAATTAATTATATAGTCTCCACTTGCAAATTTGTATTACTTTGTTTTGTTAATCTTGATATGACCACGCTAGACCCACCCCATTCTTAATGTTTTAATTGGTCTTCACTTTTAAATTAGTGTTACTTTGTTTTTTAATCTTGATACGACCATGCTGAACCTCCCTTTAGATTATATATAATGGTATTGTAACGTGCGGTTTGGCCCGTGTGTTTGCGCTGATGAATGAGTGTTCTGCTACCGCACGCTACTTGTTGTGTGGGTGTTTGCGCGATGTAGCCGTAGGCTATCTGACCCTGTATACTTTTATTACAAAAGTTAAAAACCCCGGGAGGGATACACAAGTACCCGGCGGGGTTACAGAAAAGGCATGTAAAAATAACTAAGGGCGCGGTTTCCCAATCCCGGTTGGAAGGGAAGGAAGGCGGGGAAATTTAGTTAGAAAACATGCAGAGCTTTTAGAAAACGCGAGCAGCTTTTGATTTGAAATATTTTAGATTTTAGAGCAGCACTTTAGGCGCAATTTATTCCGATCTCAAAGCAATAATAATTTACTTGAAAACCCGCCAGTTTATATACCCGCGGGATGCGTGGTTGTTTTGACTACAGGCGAAAAGTTTAGCAGACTGAAAGGAATTTGAAAGATATGCGATTTTGACCTTTAGTTAAAAGAAAAGTTTTAATTTAAAATAAGAAATAAATATTTTATAAAATTTATTTAAAATAGGAACCCCGGGCATTACACTATCCCCCCCTTCGGGAAACTGTGCCCTCACAGTTCAATTATATATATATGAGAAAATTATTTACAACAATGGTTATATTAATAATATATATATATTTTTTTCTAATACGTTACACGTTTTATATGGCATAGGCATAATAGTATCTATATGGCACTTATTTATATAAGGCGGGGAAGGAAGCAGAGGGGTGGGCCTAACCCAAAGAGTGAGAACTACCGGACAAGTCCAGCATTTCCCAACCCCAAGGGAGGGCCACCCATTCGCCCCCTTCCCAATGGTTACCTGTACAACAAAATAAAATATATACATAGTACATGTTATTAAAAAAAATTTTTATACGTACTTAGTTTATAAAAGGTTTAAACAAGTTAGAAGTATTTAAAAAACATTTTCTGGTACTTTGCACTGCTCAGCTGTAATTCAATGAACTCATTTTTCAGTTGTAATGTTTTGGAAATCGGAAATTTTAAAGTATCAAACTGTGTGTTAAAAAATTTTCCTTTGTTTTATAGACTTATTTTTATTAAATAATAGGAAAAAATGAAGTATATGACATAAACAAGGTATAAACACTCCGCGCGAAGAATTTTTTTTGGTCCTTTTAAAACGCTTAAAAATTTCTCTCTGGGAGGCAAATTTGGGGGGGTGTCCCCGGGTACCCCAAATTTAGGGGGGTGTCAGCAAAATTTGAAATTTTGGGGGGTATAACCCCCCAACGCCCAACCCCCCTATGGGTACGGTACAACCCGCTTTTTGGAGTTTCTAGTACATACTGACTGAACCCACAAATTTTAAAGCGGGATATCCGGGGTACCTGCAAATTCTAGGTGGTGTCTGTCAGTCAGTAGTTTAGAGATTTTTTCGATGGTATAACCACGAAACCCACCCCTTTTTGTGGCTTACCTATGGTGTACGTGTAGTAATCCAACCTGAAATCGACCACTTATCTTAAAAACATAAAAAGAGTTATCCATTGCAAAAAACGGCAGTTTAAAATGAATTTGTACAACACCGAAAATTTCAGACGCAAAATATACGAAAATAAAATTTTCATTTTAAAGTTAAGGTTTGAAACAGAGAAAAATGAAGTTTGCACTCGCCCGCAACGGCCCACGGAATTAAAGCTGCGAAAAGAAGCCCAGGTGCGCGTGCGCAAGGCTTTTGACGTCTCGCTAGTTTAAATTTTAAAATTAACCCTAAAATTTAGGTTTACGTGTCTGTTATGGGGTACAAAGATGTTTTCTGCTGAGTCTATTGTATTTTTTAATCGGTCGCTTCTTTTGCACAGACGCTCCTAGATCCAATAAATCAGCCTTATTCACGAAACTGACGTGGTCATGCCGGCGAAATCGGTCTCGCTTCGGTGTGTTCAGCACGGCGACGCGGCCACAACGGCGTGAACGCGCCGGTTGGTTGTGTGAATATCGATAAATGTTACACCAACCTTAGGTTATTGACTACTACGGCTTCAACAATTTAAAAATTGTGCTTAATAAAAAATTTATAAAATAAATAAAGCAGCTAAAATAAAGATATAAATCAATAAAATAAAAACAAGCTGATACAAAGGTTTAACCAATAATAAAATCAGGACAAAGGATCAATAAGTCAATAAACATGTTACCAATAAACTTTAGGCGATCTAGTATTGGCAGACCAGTGCACTGCCCAGCCCATACATGGGCACGGGGGGTTGGGGGGTTAACCGGGTACAGGTACTAAACGTGTACCAAAAATCGATTAGAGATTTCCACGCTACAAATACTAAATAAAAACATGTTTATAGGTCAATTTTGACCTAAAGATCTCTTTTTTAAACTTTAAAAAATTATTGAAACACGATTTTTGATAATATGGGGTAAAATATAGGCAAAAAATGACAATATTTTGGGTACACAATTTTTACTGTTAAGAAAAAAATTTTAATAACCGCTAAGTTAAAATAAAAACTTTGTTTTAACATTGCTGGAAGTCCGGAGAATCTAAAAATTTACAAAAAAATTACAAATTCGATAGTCATATGGACCACCGAAAATATGGACAACAATTTGTTTTTTGGTTAAAAAGCTAATTTAAGCTTATTTTTAATCAGAATTATTCTTTGTAAGCCTAAGCAAAGCCTAAAAATTAAGCTAAATTGTATTATAAGGCATTTTTATTAAATTATCTTATTTTTTTAAATTTTAATTTTTTTCACGACTGAATTTTGATACATTTTTAAGCGGTTGCTGTACAAAATTGGTGAAGACCAGAAAAAAGGTAAAAATATTTTTAGAACCACCAGACTCTCGGCAATCTAACAAGTATTCATTCATAGTGGTTAAAGCATTATTAAAAAAATTTTCTTAACAGCATAAAATGTACCTTGAAAAAAAGGTCATTTTTTGTCTATAAAACACCATTTATTTTCTTAAAAAGTAGTTTAATCACTTTTTAATGCCCAAAATTAAGATTGCAAGGTCAGAATTGACCTAGAAACATGTTTTTTATTTATGTTTGTTTGGTGGAATTCTCAAACCGATTTTTGGTACACGTTTAGTACTTGTACCGGTTAACCGTAACCCCACCCCCCCCCCAAATTCTGAGAAGGGGGGTTTAACCCCCCCCCCACTCAGAAGTGGGGGGGGAGAAAAAGTTAACCCCCCCAATTTTGGAAAAATGAAGAAAAAAATGTCTTTAAAATGACTTCTAACTGCCCCCAAACTTAAGTTTTGAGGTCAAAATGAATGTTTTAAACAATGAAAAGCGGAAAAATGCACTAAAAAGGGCTTTTTGATCTAAAATTAGCGTTTTTAGCTATTTTTTTTAATCGAAAACCGATATGGGTATTTTGCGTTTCTCCGATTTTAACCCCCTCCCCCTAATTTGGGGTTTAACCCCCCCCACTCCGAACCAACTTGCCCATGTATGGCACTGCCCCCCCCACCCCCCTGTGGTTTTTTTTGGGAGGGAGAGGGCAATTTCAAAACGGAGGACATGGCACGGAGGGGGGCAACTTTTTTGAAACGGAGGGCAATAAAATGGGGGGGCAAGTAGGGGAGAAAGAAAAAATGAGAAAAACAAAGAAAAAAGAAGGGAAAGGGGAAAAAGGGACAAAAAAGCGAAAATATAAGGTAAAAATAGTTCTAAAATGGCTTAAACTGCATTGGCTATGACGACGTCATTATAGGACAAAAATGGCGCCATAATTTTAGGGTACTTTATTTTTTTTGGCGGGGGGGGGGGGAGCAAATCCTCCAATAAAGCGAGGGCATTTCCATACCGTCACAGGTGTGTATTGGTGATCAAATTTTTTATTACCAATTAACCAAAAGCTTACCTACTCGCTCGTTCTGTTTCAAGGGATCTGATATGTATATCCTGAAGCCATTTTCCAGGCCACAAGCGAAACAAGTTTGGTCTTGATTAAAACCAACGAACAAAAGCTCATTTCCAAATTCTACTTTTCGCTCGTTTTCTAAGTTCATGATTAATTCCAACTTATTTCTAAATTTTAAGTAAAAGTTTTCTGTTGTATTGTTGACTCAATCAAACCATGATTTGATTTTTTAAGATTAAAAATTAAATTTATAAATCATTAATGAACTTTAATTGATAAATTTTAATAAAATCCAAGATGAATTTAAAAATTTAAACGGGAAATTTTGAAAGGCAACAGCACAGAAGACATGGAAAAAAGAAAGGAACACAAGTAAACAAAACAAAATTAAATAATAAAAAATTAAGTGATTTATGGATTTATCCATCATACAAGGTACTCATGCTTATAACATGGTGGACCTTACGCATGGAAAGCAAAATCCATGTAAAGGTCCTAAATTTTTGTCTCTTTACATTACGTCTTTCAAGATATTTTTTTTGTAAACTCCTTTTTTAGTGCGATTTAACAAGTACTTTTCAAAAGGCGAGTTTTCTGCCCAAATGATAAGGTTTCGCAGGATTTTTAGGTAGTGATTAGGCTTAGAAGAAATTGAGGAAAAAAGTTTTTAGACTTCAATTGAAAGAACAAACTATTCAATACAAATTTTCCACGACAAATTTTTGCTTGATTTTAGAATTTCGCTTAAGCTTAAGTTTTTTGTCTTAAAAAACTATTAAATAAAAGTTTATTATCGTAAAATTTGCTTGACCTTAGGGTTTTGCTCAGGCTTAGAAAATTGTTTTTGAATTTATGGTTTTACAAGCAAACATAATGCAAAAAACTCTTGTCTTTTTAAAAGTATTTTTTAATGAAATCGTATACCGAAAAACTAGTTTTCCGAAAATAAGATGTAGAAGACAAGATGTTAAAAAACGTAAAATGTATTAAATTGTAAAAGGCAAAAATTCGGGAAACTGAAGTTGTGGTATTTTCCCAAAACTTTATTTGATTTTTGGTTTTTCTTTCTTAGACTTATAAAAAGAATGCAGTTTACTGTACATTTTTTAAACAGTTAAATTATGGTTTCCGAAAATATAATCTTATTTTACAAGCGCAATTTTCAAATTCATAAGTAATTGACACTATTTATTTCATAGGAAATTCGTTAGTAAGACTTTATACAACTTTTATGGTAATTTGAAATGAAATAAATTGAAAGGAGAAATGATTTTATTCTGCACAGGAGTATGATATAACATACAATACACTCTAATGTACAGAAAAAAGCAAAATTGTGTCACATTACAATATTAGTTGTAAAACACAAAAAATCGCACAGGTATTCAAAACATAATGTTACTAGTATACAATCAAAAATTTTGACATATCAAACGTTTTTAACTTTTTACAAAATTCCTTAACGGACCTAGAAGTCACAGTGGACAAATCAAGATTATTCCACAAACGAGCAACACGACAGGAAAAGAACTTTTTTCTTAAGTCTAATCGAGGTTTTTCTAAAAACAGTTTCAAACTATTATTACGTGTGCTAAGATAATTTGCATATTTAAAAAAAATAGCTTTATCTACATCAACTTTGTCAGTAAGAATTTTATAGCACATTACAAGATCATTTTTTAATCTACGATACTCGAGACTTTCAAGACCCATTGTACTCAATCTTTGCATATATGGAACTTTTGGAAGACCGCATCTGTGGTAAACCTTGCGTGAAAAAGTGCGTTGAACCTGTTCAATAATTTTTATGTCCTTGATATATTGTGGGGCCCAAACATAAGTTTCATATTCCAGAAGCGGTCTTACAAACGTTGTGTAAGCAGGACAAAGAACATTTATATCTTTGGTTTTAAACACTCTAAAAATAAGCGATAGCCTGGCATTAGCTTTGCGTGCAATATCGTTACAGTGCGTTGCGGACTTTAAGTCCGAACTAATATTAACACTCAAGTCCTTTATATGATCAACATTATTCAGCTTGTGTCCTCCTAAGCTCAATGTTCCTTTCTTATGACCATATCCCAACGAAAGAGCACAGCATTTATGAAATGCAATTTTTAACTGCCATGTTTTAGACCATGTAACAAAATTTGACAAAGAATCTTTGAAGCTGTCTAGTGAGTCTCCTGAAGCACGGAAGCTGTATAATTTACAATCATCCGCATACATTGTGCAAAACGTACCAGTATTAAGGCAGTTAGGCATATCGTTTATGTACAGTAAAAACAATAAAGGGCCAATGCAACTACCTTGTGGGACACCGGAAATCACAGGTATATAATCAGAACATATATTATCAACTACTACATACACATTGTCTGCGATCAAATAAAAAATTTCTAATCCACCCTAACAGTTCATATCCTATACCGTATCCTTCTAATTTGATCAATAATTTTTTGTGACATACACTGTCGAACGCCTTCGCGAAATCGATGTATACTATATCAACTAGTTTTTTGTTATTTACTGCCAAAGACCACTCGTTTAAAGTGTTTAACAGCTGTAGATCAGCAGAAAACCATATTTTTAAGAAAACCATATTGTTGGCTGGAAATTAGTTTGTGTGTGTAAAGATATATCAGCATAGCGTCACAAATTATTGATTCCATTGTTTTGCACAAAATACAACACAAAGATATTGGACAATAATTTTCACACATACTTGATAAACCTTTCTTATAAACAGGCACAACTATTGCATCACGCCACATATGTGGTATACTTTGTCCTAAAAGATTAAGCTCAAAAAACATGGCTACAGGAGCTGCCATAGAACTTGCAACATTTTTCCAATATAAAGACGGGATATTATCTGGGCTTTTTGATAGTTTAGCACGTAACTTTTTTTAACTTTTTACACACGGTAGGGACAGAAAAATTTACTGTGTTTAGACCTACGTTGTTAGAAACTTTTTTGTCAAAAACAGGAGACGTATTGTCAGATTTAGTAAAAACAGAGCCAAAAAACATATTAAAAATGTCAGCTTTTTCTTTAGCATCTACTGCGACAGAACCATCAACACGTTTTATACCTGGTAAACCAGGATTAAACTTCATCCTAGAATTAGCAAATCTATAAAAACTTTTAACATTTCCATTATTTACTATTTCAGTCTTTTGATTCTCATGAAAATCACGTACAGATTTTTCATATAACTTTGCACAATTATCATATAACTCTTTACAGACGCGGGACTTTTTTCATTTCACCAAACTAGAGTTTTGAAATTGCACGTTCAAAGAAACAAAACTAAAAATTTTATTTTTTTAAAAACACTAGTTAAATAAAAAAATTGCAATAACGTGCAATTTTGACAAAAAAAATTACGATAATACTTGAAATTTTCCGATTTTTGAATAAGCGAATGGACCTACCTAGCATTACAAAAATTGGGTCGGCGGTCCCATCACGAAAAAAGTTCCTCTCAAATTAAATGCATTTTGCTGTATTATTTTTAAATTAGAAATCCTACAAATAATATAGCATCTATATTTGGGAAATTTTGACGTGCTTTTTTGTATTAAATTAAACCACTAGAAAATGTTTTTTTTTCTGATTAACCGAAAAAAATTTACATATGAAAAACCTTATTAATGCTTAAAATAGCTCTAAATAATGATCAGAAGCTGACAAAAGTATTTGAAACTTTTTAATATTGTTGTTTAATCTCCGGTTTCCGAAAAAATTTGGTAAAAATTATTAATTTTATAACAAATTCTGATTTCGCGGCGGGACCGCGGACCCAAAATTTTGTAATGCTAGATAGGTTCATAGTTTAAAGCCAGTTCAAAAACAAAAATTTTCAAGTAAGAAAATCTGGAGACCCTTTTTTTTAAAATCATTTGGTTTCCTTAAAAATAAAATACATTAGATTCTGGGTCTCTATAAAATGTTAATCTTTTCCAAAAAAAAAACATTGTTCTTCATTGATTAATAATTTTTACCTTTAAAACGTCAGAATTTGAAAGACCCTCCAGTCCAAATGTCATTTAAAATTCGTGATTGGCGGCTGTATATTTTGCTCCTTGAAAATAGTAGTGAGAGGAGCAGCGGCGCTTAATTCCGTCAGGGGCAAATAAACTGTTTAAAAATGCAGGCGAAAATATGGCAAAACCAATGCGGGCGCCCTTTTTTAAACAAATAGCCCACGCGACAGCATTTAAAGGCGCAATTAGCACATCTGAGGAGTTCTTTTGTTTCTTTTGTTACTTTGGAATTACTTCCGTTGAGAACAATGGATCTCTACCAGAACAATTTCATAGGTTAACTCAGATAATTTTTTGAAATTCCGGAATCCTAGGGTCATTCATTTACTTTTTCAAGTTTTAATTACATACCTTATCATATGTAACTTGGTCCCAAATTTGAATATTGAGAAGTGATTAATAGTTTGTTTGAAGCTAGATGAATGGGTGAAAAAAGGACAGTGATAACATCATGTACCAATTTTTTCGTTGGTTGTAGTAACTTCTTGAAGGGAAATGGGCAAAAAGTGCATTTAATTTCGGCACTTTTGAAAATGCATTTAATTTCGGCACTTTAATTTAGTTTTCAATTTTTCACTAAGATAAAAACAAATTAGAGTAAAAATAATCAAAATGGCAGTAAATGTAGCAGTCAACTTTCAAATAAGTCATTAAACATTAATATTGACCTAAAAACAAGAAAGTTATAGCCTGAAGAAAAAAGTGCAGAAATTAAATGCACCAAACGAATTTTCCAAAGTGGTCATTTTTGATTACGTCCCTTATAAAACGAAATTTATGTAGATGTTGATTGTTATGCATATCAGTGTGTTCAGAATAAGAAAATACACAACTTTGATGTAATATAAAACTTTTTGATCAAACAAAACTGAAAAAAGTTATGGCCAAAAAACGGTTTTAAAATGTCCAAAAAGTGCCGAAATTACATGCATTACCCTAGGAAAATCTATTTTTTCCCTTTGGTTAAAATGTGTTGTTGTCTAGTATGGATGTCTATGCTCATTTTTCCAAAAATTTATAAAGGTATTAAAAATTATATATTTTATAAAGGTTTATTTCAGACAAACTTATACCAATGTAATATACTCTTTGTTGTGTAATCTTTAGGCAATCATTACAGCAAAATAACTCGTAAAATATAAATCTTTATCTAAAAACACTTATATTATAAAGAGAAACTTCATCAATTAATTACGTTTTTTGTTTTTTTTTAGGAATATTAAGGTTGCTATAGTATAACAAACTTTTGTACGGCGATCTCGCCGCGAAATGATGTACAAACATGTGCACTGCTCTCTTCTGGGGGAGTTAAACGGAGTTTATTTTTTAACGTGCCAGGGGATGTGCAAAAAAGACGAAAAAAAAGTAAAAAGGGGAAAAAATGGAGAAAAACGTTAAAAACATTCAATTTAAGTAAAAATAGGTCTAAAATTAGTTATATTTAAGTAAAAATAATGGAAAACCGCAAAATAAATTTTGTTAAAAAGTTTAAAAAATTTGGTTAAAATTAAAAATTTGCTTAAAATAAAGTTTGCTTAAAATTAAAAAAAGGCACATAATTTTTGTATTTTTTGCTTTTCGATTTTTTTTAATTTGTTTTGCACAAGTACTGAATGTATATTATTGTATATTAATAATAATAATACTATAAAAACAAAGTCAATGTAGACCAAGGGCCTATTTCATAAAGATTTATGTAATTGTAAATTAATAAACGCATTTTATTTCTTCTTATTTTATTAATTAAAAAATACGTACGTAACTGTGGAATTTACAGCTGTAAATTAATTACAAGCAATTTTTATGAAATAGGCCCCATATGAAATTTGTATAGTAAGTAGTAGAACGGTATTTTTTAGAAAAAGTAAAATAGTAAATGCCTAATGCAGTGTTTTTTTTGTGAGTGTTCCTTAAAACACAAATTTCTTTTTCTAATGTAACCAAAATCAGAATTGTCTAAGTTACTTTAAACCTTTTGGTTTTATATTGTAAATTCACAGCTTATTTTAAAACAACGCAGACAAAATTAAACGAAAATCACTTTTTTTCTTGAACTTTTCGAAAAAGTGCCGCTATTTGATTAATCTGGCTGGACCAATTAATTTGGATCAATAAGTTTCGACTACTTTAAAATTAACTTCCATTATAGCTTATCACGTCAGGATTTTAAGGACCCTCAAAATGTCATAGTATTCGTGATAATGTCATATGTTTTGCTCTGTGGGAATGGTTGTGGGGGGAGCTGTTAGAATCACTTTTAGCCAATTAGCGCTTGGGAAAAAATTGGATCTTCAATGAATGAAAGATCTCCATTTTTTCCAAGCCCTAATTGCTTAAAAGTGATTCTATAAGGTCGTAACTTTGAGGTCTTTAACACTGAACAATTTCCTTTTAAATGTGAGGGTTTTGACTAGTGTTGTAAAAAGTAATGATTTTCGATTATTTTAAGTAAAAGTAATTTGAAAAATTCTAATTTAAGTAAAGTAAGAGTAAAAGTAATTAGTTATTTTTTAAGTAAAGCAAAAGTAAAGGTCAAAATTTTATTTAAGTGTAAAGTAAAAGTAAAAGTAAGACCCATTTTTTTAAGTAAAAGTAAGAGTAAAGTATAATTATATATAAAAATATAAAGCCAAAACTTCGAACACTTCTGTTTTTATTATTTTAACTTCGAATAGCAAACAAATTATATTATTTTTATATTTTGTTAAAAAACAACTTTGAGACTATTTAAAACATATTGTAATGTGTTTATTAACGAATTATTGATTTTTTTTATTTTTCTTTTATTTATTGAATACATCAAAGTTCAAACGGCGTGACATACACCACAAAACAATAATATTACGTTGGCTGCGGTGGTATATATCAAATCCATTTAATCGAAGCCTTTATGAAATAACTGGCGTAATTGTGGTTTGGAGTCACTGGTATACAATAGCAGTAAATTTTTTAAAGGATTTAAGTAGAAATTTTCAAAAACTTTTCGGCGACTAAAGATGTGATATCTATCCCTAACACTGGAAAAGTATCTCACTTATGCTAAACAGTAGATTAGATAGATATTTCTGGTTGTGATGTTCTCAACCCCCCCCCTCCCTTTAAATAACCATACTCCCAGCTATAATCCTAAGTAAAGGTTTCTCTAAAGCTCCAGCGCTTCCTTTCAAGCTTCACGGTAATCTTAAGCTAAAATATGAGTTATCTTTATAAAACGCTTTAAATTAATTAAGATCTAGATATTTTTAAAACTGTTTTTAAACTTTTAATAAATTTCAACTTACGGTTTACATTTTTTTTAATAAGACATGATTGTTAATTGTTTTAAAAAGCAGGGAAAATCAGCCCCAAATTAGGACAAAATCAGCTCCTAATTAGGGCAAAATCAGGTCCTAATTAGGGCAGAGCTTCGATAATATCTACATTAGCTATCAAAGCAAAATGGATCTTTCTCGTAAATTACACACACGTTCAACCAACCGCCTGCGTGACTGACTAGTACTGGTGTCAAAGGGTATGTACCAAGAGTTTTATATAATAAAACTAAAAAAGGCACTTTATAGTAAAACTTTTATTTTAGATAAACCACGAAAGTAAAATAAACAATTGCAAAATCTTTATAGTTACGCCATGTTTTTATTCGAGAATAAAACAGCTCTCAGGTTTTCCAAATTAAATATTCTATCAAAGAAAACAACTAGAACCTTCTTGTTTTAACAATTTTTGAATTGATGTTAGTTTTGTCTTAAATTGAGACGTTTGTTTAATTGTAAGCATTGAGCAACATAAAAAACAACCAAATTTGAATAATTTGATAATAACCTTTGGCACATTTTGTATTTTACAACAAGTAAACGTGGGAAACACAAATTAGTAAAAACGTAAATTAATACGCAGTGCGATTAAAAAAAAAACTCAATTTATTCCATTTATTTATAAAAAAACTGATCAAAAGGGGCACAAAATTTAGATTAGTGTAATCTTACATTTTTTAGAGACTAAAATTATAAAATCAACTACTTTAAAATATTTTGTAAAGGAAAAAACTTTTCATGCGACTGATTTAAGAACTTTTAGGAATTTAGGAATTCAAGAACTACATAAATTAATAAAAAGGCATTAACTCAATTTTTGGCTTGGTGGCAGACAGCTTCTACAACGAAATCAAACCTCAACTCACAGAACTTTCTTTTATTGAAAAAACCTCAACAAATTTGGTTCTCTAAAGGCTCCTTAAAAATACATTTGACGCTCGTGTAATACATTATGTAATACATTATGGAATACCATTGATTTTCCTTTAATCCTGGTCTATTTTTTTACATATATTATAGTTTGAAAGTAGTAACCCATATTGGTCCCATTTTTCACATTCAATTACACTACTAAAACATTATGGTCAAATTGGTCCGTAATAGTTTTAAAATTTAAACTTTGGTGACGAGGGATTGATATCGCGAAAAACATTTTGGGTGAATCATTTTATAACATGCATGTAATCTTATCATATTTTTTTGAAATGCATTTTTATGAAATTTAAAAAAACTAAAAAAAATACTAGATTAAAAGATTCATCACTTATTTAAAAAATAAGTAGATTTTATTGCATTTTCAGCTCTTATTTTGACAAAAATTTTACTAGATTAAAAGATTCATCACTTATTTAAAAAAATAAGTAGATTTTATTGCATTTTCAGCTCTTATTTTGACAAAAATTTTACTAGATTAAAAGATTCATCACTTATTTAAAAAATAAGTAGATTTTATTGCATTTTCAGCTCTTATTTTGACAAAAATTTTACTAGATTAAAAGATTCATCACTTATTTAAAAATAATTAGATTTTATTGCATTTTCAGCTCTTATTTGACAAAAATTTTACTAGATTAAAAGATTCATCACTTATTTAAAAAATAAGTAGATTTATTGCGTTTCAGCTCTTATTTTGACAAAAATTTTACTAGATTAAAAGATTCATCACTTATTTAAA
>JASAMX010017858.1:0-16031 GCA_030248175.1 Microlaimidae sp. YZB2_3 | reverse complement strand
TGTACTTGGTTCAGTTACGTATTGCTGTCTCTGCAGTTTTGTTAGATTGTGTTTTTTCACTATGGCACTGTCGCTTTTGTGAACCTGATAAGAGCACAAGGGTTCTGGTGGCAGTAGCATATTATCATCTATTCTATCTAAAAAATAATATGGTTAAAGTTTGTTTACCCAGGGTAGTGCATTTAATTTCGGCACTTTTCCAAATTGGACATTTTTGATTTTGGACTATATATTTGGTAATCCTGGACGGAATACGACGTTTGATAGTTCAAATGAGAGCTAATTATATGCGTAAATGATTGTCGTGAGCTTTTTATTTGTTATGTTATGATATTTTAATGTGAAATTGTGTGATTTATAAAAAATAAAATTGTTACTCGTTTTTAGAACATGGGCATTTCATGATTACGCAATAAATTGGTTTAAAAATAAAAATGTCCTGGTAAAATTTAGTCTATTTTCCGAATTTTTAGTTTTCGTGGTTCTACATTGCGTCTGCTGAGAAATCGGTATAAAATAAAATAGTGTAATTTCGGCACACATATTGCTAGGTAAAAACGGGTTGAATTAAGTGGTCGGGTGTTAAATTTAGTTGTAAATAGTTAAAAGAGAACATTGAAATGTGTAGGGGTCATAGCACTCACTTAAAGTCGATAAGGGGGTCCTTTTAAAAAGTGCCGAAATTAAATGCACTTTTTTCCCAAATTTTGCTCATTTTGATATCATTTGGCATTTTAGCTGTAACTTTTTGCCAGTTACACGTTGAACAACAAGTAAAAGCTTAAATTAAAGAAAACTGTTTGGAGATAATGATAGGCTTTTAAATTTTTGAAAATGATGATTTTTTAACTGAGAAACAATCGATGATTGTTTGTAAAGCGCCGAAATTAAATGCATACATTTAAATTCGGCAATTTACCATTTTTTTAAAAACTGATTTAATTAAGTAAAAAAACTACTTTCGTACAGTGAAACTTTTGTGACGCAACGCAGTATCGTGAAAGATTCAATATGAGCTATCAAACATGAAAATCGGGCTACACAGTGAAAAGTTACATCGGAAAAACAAAAAAGTGCCGAAATTAAATTTCGCAAAAAATGAATGAGAATTAAAAGATGCAATTTTTATGACGATTTTGAAATAACAAACTGGATTTGGCACAAAATTCATAAAAGTTTGGGAAGGTACTCATTATAATTTAATTAATTATAAAGAATAACGACGGAAATTTAAATGTACAAAAAGGTCTCAAAGTGGATTTTGCATTTAAAATGAGGCGAGATAAAAACGGACGCCAATAATATTTAAAAATTTCTTACGAGATTTAGTTTTTGAACACAAAACATAAAATGGTAAATATAATACGCCATAAAATAATGCCCCATAAAATAAACTGATTAATAATTTAGAAATTTATTAATACAATGTACATCTCGATCCAAATTTACTCCTTGATTGCACCATTCCAAAATATTTTTTAAATTTAAAATAAAACCTTTTTTTAATTTTTAACGGTAAAATATAGGAGTTAAATTAAGAAAAGACGTATACGCTTTATTAATGGATTCATAAATTATTAGTCAGTTTCCTCTATGTTATATTCAATTTTTGTATGATGATTGCCCTTTCATAATTTTTGTTCAAAAATTGTTTTTCGTAAGAAATTTTCGGATATTTTTTATTGTCCGGTTTTATTCGCCTCCTTTTTACTAATATCATTTCACAAAATCCTCTTTGAGACCTTTCTATACATTTGGATTTCTGTCGTAATTCTTCATTAAAATCGGATTCTAAAATAATCATTCGTTTTTTTTTCAGTTTATTCGTTAAATTTTTAAAACATTTTAATGAAAGTTTATGCCAATAAAATTGCTTTAAGGTAGATTTTGAAATTGTTAGTTGCCAAGTTAATAGGGAAAATAAATAAATAAGATAAGGGACTGAGTGTAAATACAAAACAAAGTTTTATTTATATGGTATGCAGTTTTTAAAAACCCCTTTTAAATATTACTTTTTTTAAAATATAATAAATGATATTTTTGAAAACAAACTTACAGTACCATCGATACTTGTTATTTAAGCGTTAAACGTGATTTGTGCTGCATTTTTCAATTTTGTTCTACTCGTTGCTTTAGGTATATGTCTGGGAAATGGACACAAAAAACAATCCGTATACTTGTAAAACGCAGGTGCGGTTTTCGTTTATTTGAAAATAATAATAGCAGATGCAGAAGTTTTATCAAAAATTTATAATATACCGAAAAATGTGCAACTCCTATATAACAAAGTACAGAAAAGGTGGCCTTTATAATGAGCCTCTCCATTTAAATGACACTCTCCACTATAATGGCATAGTAGTCATTTTAATTCGGCGAGTTAAAATGGAGAGGAAGCCATTATAATAGCCATTTATTCATTTAATTTCACTTTATATATACAACTGTAATACTGTCCGGGCCGCACGAGTTTTACCGTGTTGGACAGTATTAAACCAACACGCGAAAACTCGTGCGGCCCGGACAATATTATAATTGTAAGTATATATGAAGTGAAATTAAATCAATAAATGGCTATTATAATAGCTTCCTCTCCCATTTAACTCGCCGAATTAAAACGGCTACTATGCCATTATAGTGGAGAGTGTCATTTAAATGGAGAGGCTCATTATAATGGCCTACTTTTTCGCACTTTTTCATATAGGAGTTGCACATTTTTCGGTATATTATATATTTTTGGTTTTATAAACTAAAACAAGAAATATTAAAACAAGGTTGATAATTATTAAAGCATTGATATGTTTTATTTAGTAAACTAATGTGAATTTTATTTTATATTTGAAAACTATTGACAGAAAAATAGACATATTTTGCCAAAAAATTATTACTTTTGAGGTTTTCTAGATTAAATACCCATAACCCCCAAGGACGCGGTTTTGCCTGAATTGGGTAAAACGGTTTTTACCTGCCTTTTGTCCTATTTGCCTCCATCGGAAATTTTGCTACCTCCTACCTGCCTCCACCCTGCCTGCCTCCAACCTGCTTCCGATGCAGTTTTAGCTGCTTCCACCCTGCCTCCTAACTACCTCTGCCTCCATGTTGCTTCCTAGGCAGTTTTACCTGCCTCCTATCTGCCTTCAGTCTTTCGGAGGCAGGTTCAAAAGCTGTCCTTACTGGGATAAGTCATTTTTCGCAAAAGAACTACTGAATGAAAAAATATAAAAATACCAAATTTTTTCTATTCTTTTTTGTTTTGGTTTATAATATATAAAAATTGCTACCAGACCTTTTCATTGTATACTAGCAGTTAGGAAAACTTCTGGATATTTTGACCTTAATTTAATATATATTTTTTTCGCACTTGTTTCGTTTTTTTTTGTTCGTTTTCAAATGCCATCAGCTAACTTCTGTCATTTTTATAATTTAATTGAGCAGTAAATCAAAATATTTAAATTTAAACCTATTTGAGTTAATTGATAGAAATAAAAACTTTAGGCCAGAACAATAATTCAGCTTATATAGTCAGCTTATATATGTTAGCTTTAGGAAGGTGTTGTTTAATTATGTTATGTAAAGCTTATTGAAATGTTCAAGTGAGCTGATTATATATAGAACAAACTTACTTTATTGGATAAAATTAAATTATAAAATTATACAACAAACAAGGCATAGAAGATAAATGTAGTACAAACCTTATAAGGAACAATGATAAGACATCTATTTTTAACGCACACAATAACAAATATTTAAAACAACACTACTATAAAACTAGAATAAAAATAAAACTATTACATAATATACCTACAAACTATGGCGTTTCGGGCATAGGTTTAAGACGCCTCCATGCTGCCCTCTTCATTTAAACACATAGAATCTCACTCAGTTACTTAACAACTTTTTACATAAAAATATACAAATATACGCAAATTATGCATATAAACAAAAATTTTTTAATTAAGTAAACATATAAACCTTATACATTAACAAGGTTTACATCAATTTATGTAATTGAACACAATGGTAAACTTTTTATAATTATAAAACTAGCCTTGAAAAATGCTCTAAGAATAGAGCAGGAAAAAGAGGCGATTTTTCGCCTGGTGTATGCTTAGAAAGAAAAGATGTGGACTAGTCTGAGATGGACATTATGTGGACAAAAAGAATTTTGCATTTGGTTTGGCCAGCTGCTCACCGAATAAAAATTTCTACCATATGATAATAACTTAAAACACATGATCAATGTTATAGACTTGTAATCAACTTTAAATCTAGCAACCTAAAATCATCTAAAAATTGTTGAGTAATTGCTAAAAAAAAACATTTTCATTAACGAGTTTAATTTTAAAATGTTTCAAACTAAAAATAAACCGACCTTGCCAACAGCTTACCAATCTTATGTTAGGCCCATTTTGGAATATCACACGCAAGTCTAGTCTCTTTTTTTAAATGGAATTGATCTGTTAGAAAGAATGCAAAGATATTTCACGCGAATATTATTTGTCAGGTGCAATTTTTCTCCTTGCAGTTATCTTGAGTGTTTATCAAGTCTAAAATTATAGCTATATTAGAAATCAAAAGAATTCATTTAGACTTAATTTTGTTATTTAAAATAATACATAAACAAAGCAATCTAAAATTTGAAGATTTTCCAGTGGGCTAAATATAAGGCAAAAAACGACCATGAATTTAAGTTGTACTCTCTTGTTTTTTACTCTTAGTTTTTTTATTATAAGCTTCTAACAATTTTATTTAAGTGAATAAAAAAATTTCATTTCATTTTATGTCATTAAACCAGGGGGAGTATCCCCACTCAATGAAAAAAAAGCGCTCTGCCCTGATTGGTCCTTTCGTCCATTGATTTTTCCTCTACTGTATAACCTCTTTCATGTATTTAACAAAAATTTGATGGAAATTTGCAGAATGGGAATTTATAAAAGTCCTTGTTAAATAGGTCCCAGGATTTCAAAAAAATTGCCGTATATATATTAGTAATGTTCCTCCCTTCAGTATCATGCTCCGGAGTTCCGGGCATTTAAAGCAGAGTAGGCTCCGAAGCTCCGGATCTCCGCCTTTTAAGTGAGCGACTTCAAGCGTATTTAAGCTTCATATTGTTCTAAGTTCATCTATTAGCATATTTGGGACTTTTTTATTGTTTATAATAAGTTTTGAAAACAAATAGTTTACAAAAAAACTTTTTTATAGAAGCTCATAAAAGCTTGTTTTTTACTATTATAATCTTGAATTTTTTCATTTATCTTCATTTTTTGCTACTTCTGATTTCCATATATACTTTTTTTATAATATTGATCCATTTGTTAACATTTTTTTATATTGATATTTATTATTTATGTAAGTTGAGATAATGCAAGTGTTTTTAATATTTGCATTCTTCTTATTATCGTCAGTCTTCTAGTATTCCATTCATTAATTGTTCGTTTTTTATTTTTGCCTATTTTCCCCGCATATTAAGATGGTGGATTTTTTTATCATTACAAAAATACATTTCTACTATTTTTATTGTATACCGTGTTTATTTTTTCCATTTTTTAGTATTCTTTAGTTATTTTTCAGTTTTTCACTTATTGTTTATTTAAATTAATTTGTAGCTTTTTTGAAACTTCTTTAAACCAATCGAGTACTTACCAGAATTGGTTAATTGAGTTGATGTTTTATTTAGAAGTATATTAGTTTTATCTGGAAATTGCATTTTATATTCAAAAGCATTAATTCTTTTTATTTGCTTATCTATTCTTATAACAATTGCTAATATATTTATAGCAATTATAAGTAAAAGCTTGAAGTTAAAAGCTTATTTATAGATATTAGATAACTTTCTATTCCTTTTCGATTCATCCATTTATTTAGATCTATTGATAATATTATTAATTGTCCTATATATCGTCCTTCAAGAAATCCAATTTGATCTTCATATATAATGTTTTTGTTAAATTTTCTAATCTCAATGCTAATGATTTACTCATTATTTTATAATACTTAAGTAATAGAGTTACCGGTGCCCAGTTGTTTTTTTAATAGATTCTGTAGTGGTTTTGGTAAAGGTATTATTACTTCTCTTGATTGCTCTGTACATAAATTTTTTGCTTTCTGTTGTTTTTGTTAGTGACTTTATAAAATTAAATTTAATCGTTTCCCAATACGTTTGCAAGACTTCTATAGTTATTCCATAGGTGGACATTTATTATTGTTATAAATTTTTTGCTTTCTGTTGTTTTTGTTAGTGACTTTATAAAATTAAATTTAATCGTTTCCCAATACGTTTGCAAGACTTCTATAGTTATTCCATAGGTGGACATTTATTATTGTTTTTAAGGCTTCACATTCATAATCATATATTTCTGCTATTAATATTTTTGTCGTCATCGTTTATTCTAGGTATGTGGCCATTTTTTTAACTTTTTTTTTCTGTTTTTTTAGTATCATTTTTTTTCACATAAAATGTATAAAAAAATTTTTGGAATTCAGTTTGAATTTGTTTTAAATCATTCGTTATGTTATTATTTTTACTTTTTTGTAGTTTTTTACCTGCTAGTTTTTACAGTTTTTGTTAGTTTACTTGGTGGAAAAAACTAATATAGTCTGCAGTGCACATTATATTGTGATCGTCTTGGGTCCATGTAAAATTTTTCGTATATGATTTTAAATTTTTATATGAATCCATTTAGTTAAAATCATCAGAAAATTTTTCAAATTTTATGCTACTTGTGTGTTTTGTGTTTATACTATTACCTCTTATCTTGTCCTTGTTTATATTTGAACACAAATTAAAGTCATTTTATATTTTGCATTTTATACTTCTGTTAAAAATTTTCTTAATAAAAAAAACTATTTGATCTTTTTCTCTGTTAGAGGCATGAACATTAATTATTATAAATTTTAAGTTAAACAAGCTTTTTCTTTTATTCTGACTTCGTAAACCTTTACATTGGATGTTAAATGGTAATAAATTTATATTTTTTATTTGAAGTGCGGTCGTGTTCTAAAAAGACCTGAAAAGAACAAAAAATATAAGTTTCTGGCCATGGTGACCGCCAACTACAAGCCTCAGTTACAACTGAAAAAAGATCATGAAGTCAGATTTGGTTATAATGGTGCTTTTAAAACTGGATTTTAAATTAAGTAATGAAGAAACACCGCTATCAAGCTTATGTTTTGGTTTGATTTCAATGAAATTCCATCCTAATTGAATACCAAAGAAGAAATTATTAATATGAAAAGACTTTTACTAGTGATTACATATAATAACTATTGTAAGGGGGGTATCTTTTTTTTCTAATTAGACTCATTAGGTTTAACCAAAAGGATACCTACCCATTGCATTTAAAATTATGCCTCAGGTATTCTTGCATTATGCGAATTTTAATAAATAAATAAATACAAAATACAAAATCAAAAAAACGCATACAAAATCAGTGCAATGTGTCTATTGCTTATGTGTGTCCCTGCTTAGTCAAAATAAAATACAATACAAAAAAAATACAATAAATAAATAAATACATAATACCGTTAAGCCCGGTTCACACTGAGGTGGCAATGCCACCGGTGGCATTGCCAACGCTAGGTTCACACTGAGGTGGCATTGCCACCGCTGGAGACGCATTTCGTTTCATTTTGTTCGCGTGTAGAGCTAAAAAATGTCGGTAGGTAGTGCTTTTTTACTTTGTGATTCTGAAGACGATGAAGATATTGATATTCTTCTGTTGCTTGCGCTTTGAAAAAACGCACGAAAAAACTCGCAGAAGATGGTGGGTACGTTCTATCTTTTAAAGGCTCAAAGAGCAGGGAGAATTTCTCGCTTTAGTTCAAGAAATGAGACTGCAAGATCATGAATATTTTGATGACTATTTTCGGATGTCTCCTGCTCACTTCTTCCCAGCTATTAGCCTGGTGGATTCTGTCCATATATTCTTTTTCTCGCTTGTCATAAAGTTCCGGACAGTTTCGAACTTCATTGATCAGAAGTTCATCAGAATCAATTGACGTAGACATATTGTTTTAAAGATTTATTTCTGAAAATTATTGCGGTCGCGGAAACAAACTTAAAAGTTGTTTTTTTATTAAACATAAATTCTGTTTTTAATTTTGTTTGTAGATTGTTTAAAAATAACCCTGTCATACATGGCCCCGCCTGAACCCAAGGCCATGAAATAAATTATATTAGAAACTGCGCAGCAGAAAAATTTATTCATATTCAAACACTTTTCCATACTATGTTACGTGTGTTTAAAATTCAAAAAAGCTACTTAAAAAATATTTTTTATATAAGATCATTTGTTTAATTTACTAAATATTAAGTTTTGCATTAAAACCAATTTTTTGTTTCATTTTTTTCATGCAATGCATGCGTTTTCACTCGTTTTTCTGTTAAAACCGCAATATTTTTGCTGGTTTTTTTATACAATGAAAGCGTATATGTAAAAACCATCTTTCTTCCGTTTAACTAACATGTTGAAATTTTCTTGTGACACTACGTCACAATGAAATAACGGTTGTTATCCTTTTTTAATTCAAAAGTATTTATTCATTAAATTTTGCACCCCAATAGAGATTTTGATGTCAACGAATAATTGTCCTGTTAAGCTAATTAAAAAATAGCATTTAGCTCTAAAATTTATTGATTTTTTATTTACTCCACTGCCGTTTAATATAGAGTAATTACCTATTTTTATTATTAAAAAAGTTAAAGCTGTCTGATTACATTCAGGTCAATTGAAAAGAAAATAGCAATATATTTGTTTCTCTGGAAATAAACTACAAAATTTACTGAATTGCACAGTGTAGGCGGTGTAAGCCTCAAAATAAAATTTTATTTGGATAAGGAATTTAAAGCCATAAATTTAAAACTTGGAGTCAAATATAAAGGCTGGTTCTTAGTTATGACAAAACGTCCTTTGGACAAAGTCCAAGAAAAAAATTCCTTTGGACAAATTCCAAAGAAAAAAGTCCTTTGGACTACTCCAAAAAACAAACACAGCGTCAAAACGTCCTTTGGACTTTGTCCAAATGACAAAGTCCAAAGGACAAGCCAACAGACAACGTGTTCATGTTTTTTGTCCTTTGGATTCTTCTCTTTGGACTTTGTCCTTTGGACTTTGTCCAAACGATAAAATTTTAAGTAGCTTTATACTTGTTTCTAAGGAAAAAGTCCAAAATACGTTTTGGCTTGTCCAAAGTACGTTTTGGCTTTTCTAAAATTATCCTTTAGACTCTGTCCAAAAGACGTTTTGTCATAAGTATGAACCAAACTTAAAAGTCAATAAGTCCTATGTAAACAAACCTAAGCTAAGCCAAAAACTAAACCCATATCAATTTTATTTTAAGAGCTCCAAGTTCCCATTGTACACGGCATTGTGCAGTCGCAAAAATATCCAAAGGCTCTACAAATTTTTTACTATTACAGTTTTAATGACCTAGTATTTAGTTACAGCTTACACCTTACTTCTTTATCTTTACAATACCATGAAGTACAGCTGGGGCCTATTTCATAAAAATTGCTTTAATTAAATTACAGCTGTAAATTAATAAACGCATAATTTTCTTTTGTATTTTTAATTAAAAAGTATAAATAAAATTGCGTTTAGAATGTAAACAATTACATGTCTGTAAATTCTGTAAATTCCATAGTTATGTACGTATTTTTTAATTGTTAAAATAACAAGAAATTAAATGCGTTTATTAATTTACAATTACAAAAATCTTTATGAAATAGGCCCCTGGTAGCCAATGGGAACAACTGTTAAGAAAAAAGTTGCTATCTATTTAATCATCCTCGTTCTATATTCTGCACAAAAAAGATTAGATCTAAAAAAAATTTAATTGAGCATTTCATAAACGAAATGATCGTTTTAAACAGTCAATGTAGACATATTTACACTGTTTAGATTGTGATTGTAGCTATACAGCAGGGGTGGTATGCTGAAGATTTAATCCGTCTTAAAGTTAATCTGAGATTAGCGATTGTGGACACACAGTAAACATACTAGCAGTATCAATTAGATAATCTAGTTTAACCAATTTAATCTAAGATTAGGATTAATTTCAGATTAAATCGTCATTTACTCGATATTAAATTGCTAATTTATGCAAATTTTTAAACCACCTCTGGAGGTGGATTAAAAATTTGCGGGGTTTTTGCGTCACTAATCTCGGATTAGTGACGATTTAATTTGAGATTAAGTATATTAACTCCATCATAGATTATTCAATCAATACTGTTAATATGTTTACTGTGTGTCGACAATCGGTAATCTCAGATTAAATTAAAGTCGGATTAAACTTTCAGCATACCACCCCAGAGTATTTATCCTATAAATTAATATTTTGTTGGCAAGATATTTTCACTAAAAAATTTTTCTTTAGTATTAATTAATTTTGTATACGCTCTATAGATATCAGCTACAGTTAATTTTAACAAAAGAGGAATGATAAGGTGTCTACATTATACACTGAATAATAAATCATAAATTAATTAACAAAATGTATATTTCTTTTCAATTAGACTTCTGCATTTTAATTTATAAAAAAGTCATACCCATAAAGTTTAAAATTTAATTAGGCGTTTTAGCGAAAGATAAAAAGTCACCAGAAATTTACCCTTTATATTCACTCTTGTAGAAATTGTTTTTTCCTACTTAAGTTTTTAAAAAGATTTCCATCTTTTTGTACAATTATTTTTTAAAAATTTCTATACAAAAAAGCTGGTTTCAAACAACAATAAAAGGCAAAAACTATATAAAAGCAGGCAAGTATGGTACTTAGTTTACCCAAAATTTTGCCTGTATATTATTATTATTTTGAGGTTTTGTGAGGAATTTAACATTTTTATGAGGTAAATTACCAATTTTTTTTGATGGCTCGAAAAAAAGACACTTTTTTGTTTATGAAATCTTTTTTTTAAATTACATGAATAAATACTTGACACCACGAACCGTTTTTTAATATAATTCTTTTCAAATACTTTTATTTTTAGGCAATGTAGCTTATTTATAACAAGTTGTGAATGTAACAAGTTACATTGACATATAACAAGTTGTCAATGTAGCTTATATATATTTGATTGAAACAATTTGTAACCATGATAATAGATCATAATTACATAAATGGCTAAATAATTTATAAAATTTATAATATGATAAACATAAAAACAAGTTTTAATTAAAATTGGGCAGAAAGTTATATAGGTGGGGGCAGAGTACTATGAAATTTAAAAATCTTATTTGGAATTTGAAGTCCCTTAGGAATCAAATTTATTTATCTAAAATAATATATCTGCTTAAACAATTTCATGACCATCATAGTAAGAAATATTTACATTAATGGGTTATAAATAATAAAACTAAATAATATAATTTCGTTATTATAAAAAAAACAAATTTGTATTGAAATTGACGTTTAGTTAGGGAGCTAAGAGAGAACGATAGGATCTGATTAGTAATAACTAATGTTCGAAAAAACTAATTTTCACTTTTATAAGATCGTCAAGAATGCATGCATTCTTGATATTGCCAAATTAATACAAAATTGACTTATTCAAAATTTTATTAGTGGAATTTTAGAAATATACTTATAGACACCTTGCACTGAAACGCAGTTTATACATGAAGTATGCAGTATACATAAGTGTCACCATAATGGATAATTACGGTACTCCTACTTATCTTTTCGTAGTATGCAAAGCAACCGATAGAAAGCGCGCGAAATTACCGTATCTCTTACTTATCTTTTCGTAGTATGCAGATCAACCGATAGAAAGCGCGCGAAATTTCGATCGGTTGATCTGCATACTACGAAAAGATAAGTAGGAGTACGGTAATTATCCAATATGGTGACACCTATGTATATTGCATACTTCATGTATAAACTGCGTTTCAATGCAAGGTGCCTATATATTTACTGGCTAAAATACCCGTACTCTTTGAGATGTAAACATAATAATTAAAATCCCACTCTGAAATTTTAGTGGTTTGGGCAGTTTTCTTCAAAACCCAAATATATGCAAAAAACGCTTCGATCGAAAGAACTAAGAAATTCGGCACATTATGTGTCTGATGATCTGTTGTTATTTTTTATTCTTCGAGTTTAAAACCTTTTCTTCCTTTCAAGCATTAATTTTGCGTGCTTTTGGGCGTGTGCAAAATCTTAAAAAAAGCCAGACCGTATAAACGAAACCTTTTTTTAAAATTTTATTGAGTAGTCACGAGTGTCTTATTTTTTTGTTAAATATTATAGGTTTTATTAAACACGCAATATAAATTTTAATAATGGTTTTTTGGTTTGATAAAAAACTAAAAAATAGTTTAATATTAAAAAAACAGTCTAAAGATAAATTTTATCAGGGTGAAAATAGATGAGTGGTAAAGTAACCACTAGTTTTTTGAGAAAATATCACGTGCAGAGAAACACATGACGCAACTAAATAATAATTGGTTACATAACCGCTGAAAACTTTTTTTTTAATTTTTCCGCTCGCAAATTTATTGTTTATTTCTTCCTGGCGGAGAGCGGTTACGCCCTCAATTTCAGCCTGAAAAACGTTAACCTTAAGTGGAAATTTTTTCTTTATAAAATACCAGATTATGATTAATAAATATTTCCCTAAAAAATTGAAAATTTTTAAGCTTATTGGAAAAGTGATTTATAGCTCACACTCGAAGATGCATCGATTTTCAAAACTTGTGATGATAACCGGTTCATTTGTTGCTAGCTTACGGAAACCTAACCTTTAAATGATGAAAAGTTTGACTGATAATATAAGTAAATATAGGTGCCTGAAATATGGAACACTTAGTAATATAGCGTTGTTTGTGGTATCACTTATAATTACTACCTGCCTATTCAATAATAAATCAACGGATTTTACTTCGGATTATTCAATTTGTCTGATTGAGTAGTTGTCTGTATGCCTATCTCTGCGTGTGTGTATGGTGTATTTGTACATAAAATGAATTTCAGCTAAATTCATAAGAAATTACTTTATATGTATATATATATATATATATATATATATATATATATATATATATATATATATATATATATATATATATATATATATATATATATATATATAGTTATAGTTATATATATATAACTATAACTATATATATATATATATATAACTATATATATATATATATATATATAGTTATAGTTATATATATATATATAGTTATATATATATATATGTAGTTATTTTGTTCTTTTAGCTTGCTGAAAATTTTGGGTTCCAAAAGGAACTGCTTATTTATAAATTAAAAATGATACATTGGAGACTTTGTGTTTTGCTTCTTTTAACGAAATTTTGTATCATAGTCAATGGAAGCTCATGCTGCCGCCTAGAATTTTTGCAAAACGGAGGTATACGTTTTACTGCAAATATTTTTAAAAAAATATTAAAAAAGAGCTGATTTTAAAAATTATAGACGTTTGTGTAAGAAATAGAGAAAAATGCATGTAGTTGTTAAGACAAGGATCAAGGGTCGCATTCTTTGGACTCAGTTAAAAGTTAACCCCAATAAACTTAAAGTGTTATCAAGAATTGGTCGCAGTAACTTTTTCTTGTTTGTTGTTTTGACTTATTTTGCCATAGTAGCGAAAAATTCACACAGCGGAAATTCAAGGAAAGAGATAGGATTTTCCACCAAAAATGATTATTCTGCGATGAGCTTTTTTACCCACCTCTGTAGGGGGATAAATTGTTTTCTATTAAAACAATAGACAATTTAGTCTGAAAAGTTAACCTGGGTAATATTAATTTTCTGCGCGTATGCACCTTAAAATTCAAAAAAGTCAATCCAGGATATATATGAACCTGTCGGTCTTAAAAATGCAGGCCCAGCGGGTATAATTTCTGTCATAATTTTTGGTGATATTTGAAATGCGGAATTTGAATTATTTAAATATCATTTTTTACCTAATATATAAAATCAAAATCTTTGGGTATAATGTCTAATCAATTTAATTAATTCTATAACTAATTGGTAAAATAAGATATTTAATTTTCAATATTAAACAATTATACTCAAAATTATGAATTATGTTTCGCAACCCAAAATTAAAATTTGTCAAAAAATAAATGCAGTATTAATTAAATAAATGCTTTATTAATAAATGTTTGTTTATTAATTAAATGTTTTATTAAATTTTTTTGTAAAATTATTTAATTAACCATACTAACAATGTTAGATAGCGCGGTAAGTCTGGGTTTTTGTTTGTACTATATATTTTGTGGATTTGTTTTTTTGTGAATAATGGTTCGTTGAAATAAATCGTTAAAATTTCGGAAATTTATTATCATTCCAAAACTTTAGATTTAAAAAAAAATGAATGGAACTCAATTAATTTACGATGCATTTCATTTCGGCGCGGTACGCTGTACTGTACTTTCAATTTTGTTATGCACTGTAAATCCATAAAGATTGTTGAGTTAATATGATCTGTGACATTCCATAGAGAGAGTATTTTTTATGTTATTTAACCTGTATTTGCACGTTTCGTATGAAACGGTTGGTTGCTTAAAAATATTTTCTTATGGAACTTATAATTTTTTATTAAATGATTTCAAGAAATTTAAAGTATGGGTGCTCCCACAGTAAAAACATATTTTCGGAATATCATAAATATAGAAAAATATTAGCATGAGATCAACCTGTATTTTTATTTCTTTAGGATTAGATTGCTCTAAAATTTTATAGAAAAAATATTTTATTGTTGAATTTATTTTGAATTAAAAACAGATATCTTGTTTTTGTTTTTTTCTTGTTTTTGATTTTTTCAAAAAAAGTTATGTGGTTTTTTTGTTAAATTAGGGAAATCAGGGACGAGCGCGGAGCGCTCTTTCCCTTATATTAAACGCGGCGCCACGGGGCTAAATCGCCCCGTGGCGCTCCCGCGCCACCCATGATGAGTTAAGTCACTGCGCGGTAAACCGTTGTTGATGGCGTCATCGAAATCAACAAAACCTTTAAGTTTTTTAGCCAATTAAAAATCTAAACATTTTACATAACTAAAATATTACCCATATTTTTCTGATATTAAAAACCTAAAAACTTTTGCTAAACATACCTGAATTTCATACTAATAAGCTTAATTTGCTTAACTTTTTTTGTTTTTTTGTTTGTTTTTTTTGGGGTCCCCCAAAAATTTTTCCCTGTGGTAAATATTTGGAGCTGATTTTTTGCACGTAGATGCTAAATTGCCACCTCACCTGAATTTTATTCTCGTATATGCTCTATTGCCCGTAGTTAAACCTCTGTTCATGTGAAAAACGACCAGTTTTTTCTAAGTTACGCATTAGGTACTGGGGTACTTGTGTGACACTTTTTTTCCTTACTGAATTACATATTAAGTAACTTCATTCAGTAATACACATTCTCTTGTGGTTATTTTTTTGGTTTAAATTATAATTCCTTACCTTTTTATAAAAAATACTAATTTTCAACGGGAAGAGCGAAAAAATATCCTTACCACTAATTAGCAGCCATATGGCAACAATAAAAATATTTAAAAAAATAAAATGAAATAAATCTTGGGTGACGTGTGAGCGCTGCGGGATACAATGTTTCAATAGACGGAAATTTATCAAAATCGAAACAGAAAAAAAAAGTCTTTTTTATATAGAATACTATGAAGCTACAATCACTCCAAAAATTTAATGCGAGAAAAGACTGGTCTGGGTAACCTTGTAAAATTGTATGGAACCCGGAAAAACCATTTACATTGGTGGGGTTTTGTTGTTTAAAAATAAACCATCAATCCAGAAAAATCAAGCACAAAACAAAAGTCCAAATAAAGCTAATTTCCAAAAAAGTGGTTAAATCAGGTCTAACTAAAAAAATTTAAACAGAAAAAAAAACACACTATTTTATATGGTTCTTTCAGGTTCCATACAATTTTACGGAGTTACCCAGACTTAATTTTTGTATAGTATACTGCTTAAAATTACATTGATGTTTTGGATATGAAAATAATTGTCATCATGAGACCACTGACGTTTCTTTCTGAAATGAGTAAATTTT
>JASAMX010017857.1:0-11640 GCA_030248175.1 Microlaimidae sp. YZB2_3 | reverse complement strand
TAGGGAAGAGTAGCAGATTCGAATAATCCTTCCCTTATAGTACTCCCACCAAGAGATAGTATGGAAAAAAGATTTCCGTGCTGCATAGAACAGCAACAATTAGAAGACTATCGAAATTTTGTTTGGCTGAAATTTTAGGTTCTCTGAACTATCATTCTAAATGTTTACTGGTTAGTGATTGGTAGATGTTTGTAAATATTTCAGGGTTAAGATTTTGAAACCGCCTTTTAAATCTTTGCTAAAGCCTAAAGCTTGGTTCATGCTTCGTAACAAATTTCATTTCATGACAAATTTAGGACAAAGTCCAAAGTTTTTAAGTCTAGTTCATACTTTGTCTTAAGGTACATTCCTATGTTTCTAAAGGACAAAATGCAAAAGGAAAAAGAACAAAGGACATTTTAGACAAGCCAGAGTTGTCTTTTAAACTATTGAAATTTGTCAAAAACAGCAAAAACAAAGTTGAAATTATTCATCTTGTGTTTTGGACAGTTTTTTGAATTTTCTTTTGACCTGTCTTTTGGACAAATTAAACAAAGCGTTCATACTTCGTCTAAGGACAACTTTTTAAAATTGTCCAAAGGATATCTTTGGACTGTGCAAAAGACAACTTTGGCTTGTTTAAAAGTCTTTTGGATTTATCCTTTGAACAATTTGGACCAAAAAGTTGCGTAAAACTCACATTATTACTCATGATCTTAAATTTGAGAATAACATCGAGAAATCAATATTTCAGGAAATTCTCTAATTACAAACTTCATGAAAACAATACATTAGAATTACAAAAAGTGAAAGTAAGAAACGCGGGAAAATATTGGTGCATGGTTGGAAACAGAGCAGGTCTAAAGAAAAAAGAAGCCATTTTAGGTAAAGATTTATTTTACTAATTTGCTTTTTTTGTAGAACATTGATTATTTTGTTTGTGCCAGATATTATTAATGTATCTTTTTTTTTCAATTCTTGTACAATAAATAATTATTCTTTTGTATTTGGTATTTTATTAAAAATTTACAATTTACTGTAATTAATTTTTTGATTTTATTTGGCTAAAGAGAAGAGTACAAAAAAAGTTCAATGAATTTATAAAAAAATTTAATTGAGCGTTGTAAATCATTTTGGGCAAACTAGTATTGTTTTAATATTTTTGAGCAAGTTGTTTCAAACATAAAATCACAGTATTGTTGGTGGTTGGTCGTCAATTGATTTTACGATTGATTTTGATGGTTTCACCAACCATTTTTTGCTACGTGTGATTTTTCCAGTGTTTTAATTTAATTCATGTTGCTTTATAAAAACATTAGATAACAACAATTCTTTACTAATTATAAAAAAAATTGTTTTTAGGCATCCGCGTGACTCCGGGTGGAACGCCTTACTACGGCAGCTATCGATTTGACGATGAGGACACAGCCACTCACGTTACCCCGCCTTTCACTACCGAGGAATCCAAAATAAATCCCGTCTCTGTCGGTTAGTATTTAGGGTAACTGACTTAAATTTGGCCAGGCCTTAATTTCGGCCACCGGCTCTTATTTTTGTCAGGTGCAAAGTTAATAAACTGCGTATGGCTGGACAGATCGCCATGTCGATCTATCTAGCCGTACGCTGTTCATTTCGTAAGTTTGCACTTGGCTAGAATAAGAGCCGGTGGCCGAAATTCAGACTGGCCGAATGTTAGTCAGTTGCCCTAACTCTAATATTATTATTCCTATTTGTTGCCTATGCGTGAAACATTATCTCTCTGGTCTAGTTTACGAACCCATGCACTTTTTTAAAATAAATTTGGAATTAATTGTGTTGGCTGATGCCTAGAAATTTCTAAGGAAACACAAAAAAATGTATTTTAAAATATTTATTTTGATTTAGGTATAGCATTCGGGGTCGCATTCGGTTATTTTCTCTTGGTGCTTTGTCTGGTGGGAGTTTGTCGCTACAAAAAACGAAGGAACAAGAGCCGAAAATTTCCTCCGCCATCCGCTAATGCCACCCAGAATCAAAACGGATGGGAAGCGGATCCCCCGGACCCAGCGCAAGGTAAATAACCCGCTAGAAATTGATTTTGTTGTTGGTGTTGTTTGTTTGGTTTAAGTAATAGAAAAGTAAATACAAAGCGAGAGCGTACTTTTGTCGGATTATCCCCGCCCGTTTTAGTCTTTACAGTCAGATTTAATGACAAACGTAAATTAACGCAGTTTTAATCGTTTTGTTAACTTTACGAAAATTCAACAATGATAATTAACCCAATCCATGTTTTTATGTATATAAATTGAACTCCTTACATCATGGATAACAATTTGCAAAAAGGAGTTTTCTGCGGGCAGAATATTAATTTGTTCAATTCCGATCTGTAGTAAAATTATTAGGGTCATCATTTTTAGATTATTTTATACAAATTGGTTTTGATTTATTTTAGGATACCATCCTTAAAAATACTCCTTAACCCGTTTCCGTCATGGCCCTTTCCCCTGTTGCAATCGTGAAACCTTCGTACAGCAAAAGTGAAAAAGTGACCTTCTTCGTTTCACGATGGTGGTATTTTCGTATGACAAGTCGTACGTAAACCTTACCGTGGTAAACTCTACGCATGACCTGGGTCTTACTTGGATCATACATAATTTTTGTGCGCGAATAGTGCCCAGTAAGCGAGCAAATTGATATGGTTATAAAGCTGTACGGTAGTAATATAGAAATTTTTGCAACATGAAATATCTTACGTAATACACTGTATCCGTGAGAAAAATCTGCATATTGCTAACGTACAGTTTTAACCGTTTCTGGTCACTAGTCGCGCACAAAAATTATGTATAACCTTGGGTCATACAAAGGTTTTACGGTTGTAACCGAGGAAAAGGCAATCACAAAACGTTAAAAAAAGACAAAACGTGCATTTTGTAAAAAAAAAAGTTCGGAAACAGAATGATTACGGGTTGAAAAATTTTAAAATAATAAAATCTGAATTGGGGAAAAATAGCAAAATAATCGCCGTTACATATGACACAATGAGTCAGAAGCGTCATAAAATACTCGTAACTCTGACTCTTTTTATCCTTTAACACAAATAGTATAAATAATATGATTTACAATCGCATTGATTTTATAGTAATTGTGAGTGTTTGTGTCAGAGTAACAAAAAATATTGCAAATTATGGCAAAACTCTTCCATTTATGGTCAATTTCCGTCAGTTAAATGAGCGAATTGCTTTGTTGTTGTTTAAAGGTTTTGTTAAAATTGCTTTGGAAAACTATGTTCATGCTTAACATTTTTCATTTTTTTTAATGATTAATGTTTAATTAGTTTAATTCAATCAATCAAACAATTTTTATTGTAGAAGTCATTTAATAATAACGGCAAAGTACAATGTTAAAAAAAATCAATTTATATTATATAAAATAATAAAAATTTCTTTGTTTCAGGACCGCTGGTCAACGGTAGTGTAAGCGAGGGATACGCGGCACTTATGATGGCGGAGAGACCGCTTAGTAGAAACACGCCTTCCCTCGCACACAAGCAGCACAGTCCAGCCCAGCAGCCCCCCGCCCAGCATAATAGCGGCGGCCTCACCCTGGACCATTCCATCATGAACAAAATAGGTAAGCAGGTGTAAGTAATTTTAGCGTGGTGGAGAAATTCTGGTAGTCTCTGGTATTCTGTGTGAACCTGATATACCAAAAAAACTAAGGTGGAAAGAGCCTCAAAAAAACTTTACCAACCCAACTTTGACTGCCAACTAAAAATATAAAAACTGACAAAAAGTGAAGCGCAAATTAAGGAGAAAAGAAACCATGCATAAACAATAATGTTGACTACAAGATTTCCAAAGAAGTATTTTAAAACACAGTTTTTGTAGATCTAATAATATTTTATTTTACTGAGTAAAATTTTTTAGTTAAGTACAATCAGAATTAGAAGTGTACTGTTTTTGCTACAAAATTGTTTTGAAAAAAATTTAGAACTAAAAGTTGTACAATTAAAAAACTCCACAAAATGGAGTGGAGGGGACATCGTAGATTTTGTTCTTAAAAGATCTCGACACTGTAAACTAATCAATGACACCATAAAAAAACTGAGACAAAAAATTAGATTCAAGGTCGTTGGAGCGAAGAAATGTAGAGTTGAAAGCTGAAGCCAAAATCCATTGCTTACTGTACCAAAGAATACTTTATTATATTATGGCTTATACTCAGCTTACTCCCTCTGTATTGAACTTTGAATACCAATAAAAAAATTATTGTTATAAAAGACTTTATTGGTAATACATAAAATATTGTATAAGGATCGGATGTATCTTTTTTTTCATACGACCCATAAGGTTTAACCAAAACGAAACCTACTTAGGTATTGCATTTTAAATTATGACTCACGTGTTCCAGCATTATGCTAATTTAAAAAAAATAAGAATTTTGTAGGTAGTGGAATATTCGGTGAGGTGTACGTGACGGACTTAATTTATAATATAAAACTAAGAATCTTTAGGTAGTGGAATGGAATATTCGATTCGTGTACGGTGTACGTGACGGATGCGTATAAGCAGGCTCTTAAGTGGTAATCAATATAAAACAAAAACAAGAATTTGTAGGTAAAGGAATATTAGGCGAGATGTACGTGACGGACTTAATCAATAATATAAAACTAAGAATTTGCAGGTAGTGGAATATTCGGTGAGGTGTACGTGACGGACTTAATTTATAATATAAAACTAAGAATCTTTAGGTAGTGGAATGGGGGGGGGGGGGGGGGGGGGGGGGGGGGGGGGGGGGGGGGGGTGGAATATTCGATTCGTGTACGGTGTACTTGACGGATGCGTATAAGCAGGCTCTTAAGTGGTAATCAATATAACACAAAGCAAGAATTTGTAGGTAAAGGAATATTAGGCGAGATGTACGTGACGGACTTAATCAATAATATAAAACTAAGAATTTGCAGGTAGTGGAATATTCGGTGAGGTGTACGTGACGGATGCGTACAAGCAGGGGTCGGAGCCGGTGCTGGTTGTAGTGAAAACTTTGTTGGAAAAAGACGAGAACGTGCATCAGATTATAAAAGACGAGATCGAGTTGTACGGGAAGTGCGAGCACCGCAACGTCGCCAGACTCCTCGGCGTTTTCCGCGCCGTAGAACCCGTACACGTGGTCTACGAGTACATGGAATGGGTGAGAAATTTATGTATTTATCAATTTATTTGGTTAAAAGACAGAAACTTACAGAAACTAGTATACATACACTGCACTGAAATTGTATACACCAATAGGTGAGCCCAGTGCCGGAAGCCAGGGGGGTGGTGACCCGGGGTAAATCGCTTTTTGAATTTTAGGAGGGGAGTCCCAAGGGGTCCGGACCGCCCTCCCTCTAGCTTTTTAGGAGTGGGACGTCGGGTGCAAAATTTTAAAATCTAGAGGGGGTCAGGTGGAGTTTAGTATTTTAGTGTCCAGCGCAAAATAGTTTTAAACCGTAATAACTTTAATAATTGTTCTTTTTATAGGATAATACTACATCAGACCTGTTCACGGTCTGGAAATGCTCCCCCTGGTTTTATTGGAGGACTTGCCCCCCCCCGTTTTATTGCCCCCCTCCCCGCCAAAAAATGAAAAAGTACCCTAAAATTATGACGCCATTTTTGACCTATGATGACGCCATCATCGCAATTTTTTGCAGTTTTTAGCCTATTTCAATGTATTTTAAGCCATTTTAGACCTATTTTTACCTTATTTTCGCTTTTTTTGTCCCTTTTTTCTCTTTTCCCTTATTTTTTCTCTTTTTTTCTCCTTTTTTCTCTTTTTTTTTCTTTCCCTCCTGCTTGCCCCCCCCCCGTGTTCCCCGGTTTTGGAATTGCCCCCCCCCTTTAAACCCCGGGAGGGGGCAGTGCACAGGTCTGCTACATTTTATTGAATAAAAAGCGACATTTTAGTATAAAAAGGGTATAAAAACATGAATTTGTGTTGAAAATTCACGTTTTTCGAAAAAAAAATTAGTATAAAAAAGTACCTAAAATTTTTCTGCGGGGTAAGGGGGGATCAGATTTGAAATTCTAGAGTGTTTGGGGTAAAAAATTGGGAAATTTGGAGAGAGAGTGCCTAGATTTTTGTCTAGGGGGTCCAAAATTTCGAGGCTATAGGGGGTCCATAGGTGTCCGGATTTTGGGGGTTGGGGTATAGCCGACCCCCGAAATTTGGGGGGGGTGTCCCGAAAGTTTTTTTGGGGGTATACATCAAATAGCCCATTTTTAGCGTTTTTAGTACTGGGACCCCCCAAATTTTAGGGGGGGGGTGTCCGGGGTACCCCCGAATTCGGGGGGGGGGGGGGTGTCGGCTACCCCCCAATTCCCCCTGCCCACCTATGGGTAGACCCCACCCCACCCTGCCCCCCCCCTTTCTCACCTATGTAGGCACCTAAAAAAACCGAATAGAAGTTGATTACATACCAAAACTACCGCCATACCAAATTCAACAATTTTCAACTTAAGAATTAATTACTTCTGGAATAAAAAAAAGCTAACACTAGTCAGATCGATTAATCAGCTTTTTTACTGACATTTTATATTTTATTCTTGTGACGTCCAGAACTATGAGACTGAAAAAATGGAGTTTTTGAAAGAAAGATTGAGAAACAATGAGCTATGTATGAGCTATGTTTAGCTTTTTTTGGCTGAAAAATAAGCGATACAGGACGTGCACCTGTTATCTCCAGCCTCGATACCTCATTGAATAAAGAAGCTTTACATTAAAACTTGTATTTATAAAACGTCATATTTTTGATACATTAACACAACGGGAGTTGTGACACTATTTTTATGTTTGTATCTTAATTAAGTTCTATTTTAGGGAAGTTTAAAGCATTATCTGTCCTATTCGCGGCACCACAGTAGCGACGTGTCCAGCCCAGACTCCTCCTATCCACCCCGGTTAAATTCTTTCCAGTTGACGCACATAGCTTATCAAGTAAGCCTCCGTTTCTTTTACTGCCAACGTAAGTTATTAGAAACAGGAAATATTGAATTGTTGTTTTGGCAGTATTCTGTTTTTTTTTTTAATAATTAAAAGAAGCCAATTTACCTTTTAATCTCAAGCGAAGTTATTGGGGTTTTTTTTTGTAATGTAATATTTACTTGTAGTAAGGCAATGTAATGTGCTTAATAATTGTTTACCTACACATAACAAAGATTAAAAATTGATAAAATAAACTCATAGAAAATCTCAGAGTTGTTACTCTACTCACAATCTTATTTGCAATTTTGTTAACACGAACTCTAAGTCTATTAAAACCTGTTGTTTGTTTTTGATTTCATCTGCGTTGAACTCGTAGAATTTAACTGCCATTTCCGAACACTAGCTGGTTGATTCATTATGATAACATAGAGAGCCAAAGAAGTAACCCAATTAGTACTGAGAACAACACGGGTTTAAAATGGTAATGGTACAATATTATATTTCGTCGGTATTACAGCAACATAAGTCAGTGTCATAGTAAAGTACACAGCTCTGACTCATTCTATAATTATACAAGGTGCTATTTAAAATTTAAGAGTCATAGTCGCAATCATCGTAAGTATATGAATTGTGACTCGTTTTGCAGTAGTACCGACAATTTTTGTCACGGGGAGCCCCGGCCAGTTAGAAAAATGTCAAGCAGTTTTTTTTTCTATTCCGAAAATTTGTAACTACTACTACGAACGACTATTTAATATTGTGAATATATTGTTAATATTGAATTATTCTGTTAATTTCAATATTGTGAAACATTTTTAGGTAGCACAAGGAATGGAGCACATAGCCGATATGAGATTTATTCATAAAGATTTAGCCGCTAGAAATGTGATATTAGCTAGGGACTATTCCGCCAAGATTACGTCCCTCAGTCTTCAAAACGAACCATTTTTACAGGAGTATTATACTTACCGTAAGTGCCTGTTTTTATTTTTTTTATTTGCATTTTTAAACCATATTGTGGTTTTTAAAAAAAGAAATCAATAGTGACGTTTACATTTCCGAATGAAATTTTTACGTGAGCAGTATTTTTTTTAATGAGTAGAGTTGGCTTTTTCGAATACAGTTATCTTTGAAATAAATTTTGAGGTAAATAGCCGTTAACAAGAAAAGCGAAATTCATACAATTTACTTATACTTTTGATAATAATAAATTACCAGCAGTTCAATAGTTTAATAATTTTTTTATGTGAGTAAATTTTAGTGGTATATTAATTATTTTGTAAACTTTTAAAATATTTGGACAAAAAAAGACAGGTATAATTGTAGTTAATCACTAATTTAGCAGTGTGTAACTTAATGCCATAATTGTGATGATTGCTATTTCCTCCATTAGCAGGGTGAAGCCTTCGTCCCATTACAGTGAAGCCTTTGTCCAACGGTGATGATATCTTCGTCCGGCTATTGTGATGTGTAAACTTCACCGGTTTAACCCCACGTATCACCTGGGGCGTACCTATGTGATACTGAATACAGTGTATGCGGAAATAAAATTGCGTATTACAGCGTAAAGCGTATTATTATTATAGCGTAGAGCTTTAACCGTTCCATTTTGTTTGCTCACTATGCAATAAGCGTATTACGTACGACCCAGGTGATACAAAGAATTAACCGCGGTAAAGTTTAAGCACAAGACACACCAATAATTATCAGACAAAAATACCACCGCCGTTGGACGACGAAGATTTCACCGTGGTAACCAGAATAAAGGCGATCATGGGCAGGTATAATATAATAATAATATTATAATAATATAATATAATAATATAATAACAATATTTTGATAATATTGGCAGGTAATTTTGTGTATCCGTTGCGTTGGATGCCGGCAGAGGCCTTGTTAGACGACGACTACAGCATGAAGTCGGACGTTTGGTCGTTCGGTGTTTTCCTGTGGGAACTTTACACCTGCGGGGAACTGCCCCACCAGCTCCTCTCCAACGATGACGTCATAGAGGGACTGAAGCGAGGGGACCTTACCCTCCCGTTACTGCCACACGCTCCGGCCTTGGCCCGGGACGTCATGGTCCGCTGCTGGGCGTCCGACCCCCGGGACCGACCCACTTTCACAGAGATACGGGACTTCACGGGCCAACTCCACGGGGAGGCGGGATCGGAAATCATCTAGTTGCTCGCTGATTGGTCGACGACTGGAGTTGCGAACTTCCCACCTCGTCCCCCTCCCCCTCGGGAAGGGGGGACGAATGCTGGAATCTAGCGGACAGGTAGTTAGTTGATTGACGGAATTCACCGCGGGGAGGCCGGCGATTCGTGGACGCACGTGATAAAACGTCATGGGGATTCCCCGGCTAGCTGATTGGTAGAATTCACTCTAGCTGCGCTTGGCGAATTGTGGAGAAGGTCGTGATCGATGATGCACGTAATAAAATGTCATTATGTTGGATTAATCAATGGAACGGGAAAGATTTCTAAAGCCCCCGCGCAAAGCCCTTGTTCAAGTCCGGAATCTCTCCTTAAAATTGAAAGCCAATATCGTGCGGCAAAACTTGACATACGCTCCAGTATTCAAAGCAAAAATGTGGGATTGGCGCTTTATGGGAAACCAAATTATGCATTTTTATTACTACAATAAAAATGGAATGAAAAATTATTCTCAAAAGCTGTTCTGTTTATTGTAGCGGTTTATTAAGCAGCCTTTATTTAAACTGTTAAGTTTATTACTTCCAATAGTTCAATACTTCCAATGACCACTACGTAAAACATCGTTTTCTTCCGTTATTTTGCCTATTCATTTATACTTTATCGATATGCCACGTCGAGGAAAAATAATAAATTGGAATTCAGTCAAGCAAGATGTATTTCTTAGCCACATTCGTCATCGGATTCATTATACTCGCCAGATATAGGCGGCTAAATTATTGGGCCATTTTGCACTTTTTACATTCCTTTGTGGTTTATTTACGTGTATATTATGCAAATAAAGTGCGTTGGTTAATAACTGAGTGTATTATCTAATTTAATAATTGTGGTTCATTTAAAATGTGATGAATTTTATTTAAATTTTAAATTAATCTTTTTGTTTTAATGATAATGAATTCTTACATAATGATAATAATTAAACATTTAAGAAGAGTACTAAATTGTAAAACAAAAAATATTAGTTTATTTTTATTTTAAGTTTTTTTTTAATTTTCATTAGTTAAAAGGTTATTAAAACATTTTCTCACGCTTGTAAAATATGTTTTGTAAGAGTATTTGTTTCGAAAAATTACATGTTATAACATAAACATAATAAACGTATTTTATTTTTACTGTTAAAAGTCTTGTTTTTGATTTTGGCATTTTTAAAAATTAAACCAAGTTGAAATCAAATGATAAATATGTGTTTCACCCATTGTTTTGAAAGGGAATGCTAAAAAAGTTTACCCCGGAGGTTGGACAACACTAAGAATAGGGTTTACCAAATATTAACATACCAATCAAAATTATTATACATAGACTCAAGTGAAAGAAAAATAGCTGAAAAAAATATATAATTTCAGTATGGTTTTTCTGCTTCAAAAAAGCGCCTAAGTAATTATTATCTTCTGGGTCTGTAAACTATTTTTTGTTAAATATCAAACTTATGATATTGGAGTCTCACTTTTTGTTGGTGCTTAAAATTTAGAACAACGAATTATTGACTTTTTGTTATTATTGTTTCTTTTTATTGGTTGCATTTTAAAGCTTACTTGTAATTTCTTGTTTTATAAATTTTGAAGTAAGAGATAAAACAGTGTTTTATTTATGAATGTTTTAAGCGTTTATCATGAAGTTGATTTTTGTTTGCCAAACCTGCTGCTCTCTCGGTTTTTATGAATTTAATAGTGCTTTTTAAAAATTATTATATTCAGTTTTATGTGTTGTTAATGCTTTGTATATAATTGAACTTTTACTCTGGCTTTTGAAAATTTTTACTTACATAGCAAAAACCTTAAGAAATCTTATTTTTATTTTATTAAATCTGCTAACTCTTTAAATAATAAAAAATGAATTATTTTACCTTGATCTTTCCATTCTTTTTAATTAAACTATCCATTTTTTATTTGATTTTCGAGAATTGTAAGGGAAGACGCAATATATTTTATTTCTTTCTTTATGTTTTAAAGTTTAACACGGGAAGAAATAATGGTTCGCAAAAATTTTCATCTTAAATTAGAATATTAAAAAGCACATTTGCAAAAATAAAAGTTTAATTGAAGAGAATTACTAGCAAATGTTTTTATTTAGTTATGAATAGATTGTTTCTGTATAACTTATCGCAAACTCAAGTCAGAACCTATTTACTTATAATTTTTTTAATTGTTAGTAAATAAGCTTTTAATATACGCTCATTTTTAAACATATTTCAAAAATATCAAAAAGTTAAACAGTCTGTGTTTTATTCACGTTTGATACAGTTGCAATAGGTTACATACATTAATATATAAAAGATGAATATATTTATGTCAGTCCTCAAAAAGTGTGATTTTGAAACCCTTTTAGAAATATCAAACAAAACATTCCTTCCCCTCGCTTCCGTATAATTTTTTTAGTAAAAACTTTTTTTGTGCTCGGTTAGTCAAGAAAATTTATTATTATATTATTGTAATTAAGAATTTAAATCAATTATTTCAAACAATTTTTGTAAGCCCGAACCACCCTGCTTTTTCCTGATTTTTA
>JASAMX010017855.1:77500-83951 GCA_030248175.1 Microlaimidae sp. YZB2_3 | reverse complement strand
ATATTATAAGGTACTACACCTTTAATATTCGCGTATGCCATTATTGACATTTTTAGCAGTCATTATTTTTACCACTTACAGCTTGTAGTTCTATTTTTACTAAATTATTTTTTTTTGGTAAAATTGACAAGTCCCATTAAACTTTTTTTAACAAAATTAAATAAGCTTGGTAGAAGGCCAGTAGTGGTTGTCGATATTTCTTAATTTTTTAAAAGTTTTCTTCGACACTTTATTCCCTTTTCTGATCATACCAACAGAAAAAATGCTGCTTTTACCCCAGAGTTTTTCAACCGCATTAGTGTCATAATGTGTAATTTTATACGACAAAAAATTTCATTTAAACTTGTGATTGACAGAATTTTTGCCAATCCAAAAACCATATTAAGGCAAATACAATAAAAAGAGTCAAACTAAAACTAAACATATTTATACTTTGTCCTTTTTTGTGAAGACACATTCATTTCACTCTTGAAGATGTCACACAAATGGTTGCGGGATTGAAAACAACCGGAAATTTCTGTTTTTTTTTATAAATCGCTGCTAAATTTAAAAAAATAGTTCAGAAGAAAATCAAAATAAGATGGACCACAATGCGTAAATTTTTCACGATATTCATTTTTTACATGTTTAAATTTTTTTCGGTAATAGTTTTTTTGGAAACATTAGCCTGACTAAAACGTCAAAATTTCAGGATTTTCTTTTAAATCAATTTATTTAAAATTTTTGTAACATGGCTTTCTAAAACATCGGGCACACCTGTTCGTTACTGTGTCTATAATATATTGATAAAAAGTAATGGGCATTATTTAATTTTCAAATAGAAAAACAACTTAAAATTTTCTTATTGTTTTACTCATAGACTGCGTTTTAACAAAACACATTTTGCAACTGTAATCACAAAACTAGAAAATTAATTTATCACACATTTCTTTTAGCAAAATTACCCAACTTTAGAATTATCAGTGCTGGATATCTAATTGATTTTAAAAAATTTTGGTTAGATTTACAAAAATATGCTCTAACATTTTTTTAAATTTTACACATAATATCCATGGATCCTTAGTGTCAATTGGTTCATGTCAAAATTGTTTGTAGCCATTTTTTAATGAAGATTGGAAACATTGAACAAAGAAACAACTTACAGTTTTAGAAAGTTTAGATTTAAAAAAAACGGCTTAAATAAGTAAATCCATCGTTATCTTAAAAGTCAGGTTTACTTTGAATCACTGTATTCCTTGATTTTTACAGAAGTGAGATTAAGGTCTGGAAAACTGTTGACTCCTCTGGTTTACACTGGAGTGACAAGTGACAAGTGACAACGCGTTCACACCGCAGCGATTAGTGGCAGTGTTGTGACGTAAACGCGCGCGGAACGCGTTGTCATCAGTGGTCATTCCGTATGAATCATATTCTACTTTCCCGACTAAACCTATACATAGTATTCATCAAAATACTGAATATCATTTCAACTTAGCGTAATTCATGCTTATGTAAACTAAACGACACCATATGCAAATTATTTATTATTTGAGTTTCATGAATTCACGTCCTTTGGAAAAAGCGGGGAATTTTATTTATTGTTTAACTCACCACAAACTATGTAGTAGAAAAGAAATGGGCGAGCACGCAAATGATTGGACGTAGAGTATCAGGTTTTTTGCCCGGTTGTCGAACCAAAAAATTATGGGAGTCCACAATTGTGAACGGGCCTTTAAAACCTCAATTTCACTTACGTAAGAATTTCGAACTCACTTTACTACAAACAAAAAAGTTTTTCCTGGCCAAATTACTATGGTTTTTCCACTTTGCACCATGCTTTATAATAAACTAAATCCACTCTTTTCGTAAACGCTGCCTTAGAGTTTGTTTAAGGTTCAGTGGGAATAATTCTTTACCGAATTAAGTTGAGAGTAATACAACGTCATATAATATATAATGCGTGTGTAATACATTGATTTGGAACCTCTTACGCAGTTTTTAAATCCAATTGTTTGTACTAAAGTGATTTTTAACTGATGATACAATTTGTGACTAAGCTTCGACCATCGCATGTTCTAGCGTTTTTTTTTTTTGTTTAACTTGTTTTGTCGTCATATTCATAAACACCATTTACTTGTTTTTTTAGTAAAAATACGATCATATGATTTCTTTTTTTTCGTTGTCATTAAATTCTAAAATATTTCAAACTTCAGCTACTCCCGTAAAATTATTGGATTCAAATTTAATTAAGGCAATCACAAATCAAAAATTTACGTGTCTCATGCAATTGTTCATTGGTATAAACGATGTAATGTCCTTTTTATACCCTATCAAAGCAAAATATTTTTCAAAAACTACATAGATGCAGCTGTTTATTAACATTTGTGATTGCTTAAATCTTTTATTTCAACAAGTTATCGTATGGTTTCCTTGTTTTTTCTGTTGAAAAATAATCTTCAAGCCATGGGTTTTTTGCATTAAAAAAACAGTATTTGGTTTTATAGTTAAATTTTTATCGTAGTATTTTATCTGTTCTACTATAATCAAAAATAAAACGCCACTGTTTAAAATTTGGGAAACTTTGAAATTTTAGTTTTTATAATCTAAATTTTTTAATTTGCGAATATCTTGAACAGCAGTTTTGCCAATTTTCTGTCAAACCCATGGTACATTTTACTAAAAAAACGAATTGAACTGAATTGAACGAATTGAATTGAATTGCTTTTAACAAATTTTTTGCAAAGTAAATGTGAAATGACCATTTCACATTTATTAATTATTCATTTATTTCAAAATTATTGGAGATTTAACAAAGAATATAATATATATAATCAAAAAAACTCTCGCAGGGTTTTTCTGCTTGTATTTGAAGAAAAGAAAATTTAAGACGCATAGTACAATATTTTAATGTGTGGTGAAAAAATCATCAATATTAATAAAATGAAATAACGTTTCATATTAGTTTTTTTAAATATGGTTAATTCCAGGGCTTATAAGGTATTGGGGAAAAAATTTGCAGAATATTTATTTTGCGCTTGTGAAGAAGCACAAGACCAATGTGCGCCACATCTTTCTTTTATAAATTGAAGCCGAGCCATATGAGTATTATATCATTTGTTATTTTGATCCCAGTAGACTCCAGTATATGCTTGCGGTAAGGAAGCGCCCGCGAATTTTTCTCACCATTTAAGAGAAAAAAATGCCGGATTTTACGATGCTTTTAAAGCCGTACTATACGGAACGACGTATGTAATTATTTGTGTATTAAATAAAACAAAAAAAGAGAAGATGAGCTTTTTGGTAGCTTTTGTTGCAAAAATGGCCGCACTTTTTAGTTTTTATTGATTTTAAATTTATGAAGATTAAACCTGAATGCAGCACTAGTTGCTTTTTTACTCTTGGTAAAAAAGCAATAAAACACGTCTTAAATTTTTAATTCTATATTTTTCTAAGCTCCATTTTTTTATTTTTAGTCGTGGTTATTAGGTGTAAACTCATATGCTGTCAGTGAAACGTCAAATCATATGTATTTATTTTAAAAATTTTTATTTTGTGGATTTTAAAAACAATAAACTGTATATCATTAGGGCTTTTTGTTGGAGGTAACCTTTTGTTCTTGTTTATATTGACAATTCAATCAGGTGACAATATTATACAAACAAAGTATAACCGGTTTTAATGAAAAGCGAGAAAACGGTTAAACAATCCTCGCTACATTTTAGTTACACGTGACAGTTCTAACTTCTCCAAGAAAAAGTTTTAAGATTAGTCTAGCTAGTCTGGATTTAGTTTAAGATACTAATTGTTTCCGTTAAAAATTTGGGACTCCAAGTTTAGTTTAAAATTCCGTCATTAAAAAATATGGTGGTGCCGCTTTTAAAATTGCATGTTTATATTTAAAAAAAATAAAATTCAAACAAAAAGCAAGAGACTTCCGTCTGTTTTGAATTAAAAAAAATAATTAATTCCGGGTTTTATTGTTTCGTACATAATTTATTATTATCTATTATGTATTATGTGATATGCGTGTAAGGTTTTTTGTATATGCGTATTTGTATTTATAATTATTTATGCATTCATCAATCGACAATTTCGCAAACCCCTGGTGACAAAAATTCTCCCGTATTAAGAATTTCGCCCGAGAATGATTGCTCGATGGAGCTTTTGTCAAAACTTTTAAACACAACGCACTTTTGTTGTTTTTATTCATTTTAAAATTGATAAAATTCCCTTAATCCTTTTATTTTCAATTTTTAAAATTCTGAAACTTTTTTTCAAAATGCCGTAAACACTTTAGTGACGCGTTTCGAGTTTTGGCGCCGTTAGTCGCACTCCAGAAACACGTGGGTGTTCCAGACGCGTTTTGATTGTTGGCACCACAAATCTTTTCTCCGATGATAAAGCAGGATACCATTAAAGCTTTTTACACTATTGCAGTAGATGCAAAAACAAGGATTCATGGGTGAGAAGTGAGGACTGGCCTCCTTTACTTCACAACTCGCACTTATAAGGTGTTATATTTTTGAAACATCAACACAACGGAATTTGCTACAATATGTTTTAGAATTTTAGCAGGTGTACAAATTAATAGTATAATCAAATTTTTTTTCACTGATTTAAAAAAACAACATATACAAAAAACATAAGCTACAAAAATATCTAAGACGTTGCCCAAAAGTTAAAGAAATACCTCAACTTATTTTATTATTGTTGTTGATTCCCTATCTAATTTTGGATAAACCGAACAAAAATCATTTCTTTTATCACAATTTTTTTCGTGGTTGGATACTGAGCCTACAGTTTTATTATGCTTAATAAAGTTATATTAAAAATTATAAAAATTTTGATTTCAAATTTTGTCTTCAAGATAATTAATTTTAATCCGAAGTCCGAGAAATTGTACCTTTAGGATATGCAGAAGAGTACTTTGTGTTGTGTGGTGAGGCAAAAGAGTGGAAGTGTTAGCTTGAAAATTCCTCAAATAGCGTAAATGCTAAACGATTTAAAGACTCTGGCATTACCTCTTGGCTCATATTTGTTCTAAGTTTATTTTTTAAGAGTTTATTCGTGAGAATGTAAAATGTGACCTAAAAATTATATTCCTGGGAGTTTTTTTGTGATGTAGCAGCACAATGTTATGTTATAAATAAGACTGTTTAACGCAACAGAGCCACAATATTTTATTTTTGACACTTTTTGACACAATCGGTGATGAATAATCTCGGCGGAATTAGTATGATATCGTTGTTATTGTGATGCCTAGTCAATTTCGTTGTCAAATTCTATTATAATTATTTTTATGTTGAATTTAATTCATGACGAGGGCAATATTAGTTTTTCTTTTAATTTCGCTAATGTATGCAATAAATTGCGCATGACCTACACAGAACTAAAGAAATGTGCCAATTTGCTTAGATTTGAATGGCTTTCTTTAATCATCTTTAGCGTCAATGCATCTAATTAGCTATCTGAACATTAAAAATAAGACGCCTGTAAGCAGGTATCCGTACTAATACAGTAGATGTGTTCTTAGAATAGCTAACGTCATTTGTGCTAATCGTGAAAACATTTTAACTTAGAAAAGGATATCATAACAGAAAATAGAATCAATTAATAAACATAAAAAACTATCATTTTAAAAAAATTATTTGTAAAGATGCAGTATATTATGTAAATCAAACTTTTTTTTTAATTTCTATGAATTTTAATAGAAATCTTATAATGTCTTCCAAAATTCATAGCAACAATATATAACACAAGAATATCCGACTGTACACTAAATTTGTTACTAAAATCTTGCTAAAAAAATCACACATACGCGACGTTGTGCGGTTTCCTGCTCGTTTTCCTACGCAGCAATTTTTAAGTGAAGTCTGAGTGTTTTTTTGCAGTCAATGCTGTTTTATTAGAACTCCGATTATTTTGCACCGTGAGACAAAAAATATTAAAAATTGAACACTGGATGCAATCTAGCTTTTGAAATCAGCGACTTAAAAAATATTGGGATTTCAAGGCATGGCGCTACCATCCGTTTTTAAATTACAAAAGTATTAAAAAAATTTCGGTTTCGTTTAAGGGAGAATTACACAATGCTACTATCAGTTATGTATTTTTTTTCCAGGCACCAAAATAACATGTAATGAGCTAATGAATAAATTAGCAAAAGGTCTACTATAGTAGTCGTGACTTGAGCTCTAGAAACCTAGCACGCTTAACGTGAGTTTTGTCGCCTCTCAACGAACTTTTTTGTTAAAGTCAAAATAATGTGAGACTTCGATAAACTACACGAAATTTTTAGATAATAGTATTTCGTACTGATGACTCACACACCTTAAATATTCAAAATTCAAACTTTTTTTTGTTTTTATAGCAATTTTTAACAAATATATAACATAAAAGTAAAGGTAAAATATGCGACTTATATTTTTTAGATATATTTAGTGTCCCAAAAAGAGCACGCCCTAATTAAGAC
>JASAMX010017855.1:0-72500 GCA_030248175.1 Microlaimidae sp. YZB2_3 | reverse complement strand
AATATAATCAATCACAGGAGTGACGTCAAAACAGACCAGAAAAAAGTGACGTAAAAACATACCAAAAAAAACTTTTTAGAAGCCTATAGCCACCTAACAAGTGGACAAATTTTTTAATTTTTTTTATTGAAATCTTAAATTTTTTTTGATTTTAATTGAATTCAAATTTTTCTTTATCTTAAATTTTCTTTGGTTTTACACTATTTCAGTTTGCCACAATCCCAAGATTCTTTAACCAATTCTGTTGTGTATAAAAGGGACCTTTTGTAAGTCAATATGTAAAAGTTCGTAATCATATTATAGGCAAATCAAACCTAGCTGACTTCGATGATTTGCAAAATTAAATCTATTTTTTAACAATGAAATAATTTAAAATTTTCAACAAAAACAGTTTTATATTAAGGTTTAAATACCTTATTTTATCAGTTTTTTATAAAAATTCCTCAATCTGGAACAAAATTGCAAATTCTTTACAAGCTAAATTAACTAATTTTTGTATAGCTTATAAAAAGCGGCGATTAAAAAAATTTTGATGTTCTAATTTATTTGTTTAAAAAAACCACATAACCACAAAAATATAATAAGCCTTACATGTTCTGATACAAATTTACGAGGTCAGCTAGATATGATTCAGCCATAGTATTGCTTTCATTTTTAGTTGCTATAAAATAAATATTGTTTTTTAAATTGGACTGATATTTTCTTGATGCATTATTGGTTAGATATTAAAACATAGTATTTCAGTTGTAGTACAGTGTTAAACAAATTTCATGATGACCCGTTTTTTTAAAATAAAAATCATTTCACTTGTGATAGAATATAGTATACTAATTTTTTGTTCAGATATACCGCTTGTCGTAGATATATACGACGCTGCCAAATGTTTTTGGGGTTAATAAAACGAGAAGATGCGGGGTTTTTGAAGCCGTTAGCAAGGAACTGAAGGCCGTCGGAACACAATGGGAACTAAAAACCGCGAAAGCTTTTGGTTTAGGATAAGGAATAGGTTTAAGCGATTTCACTCTTTCAGCTCCAAGTTCCCCACATCCGGATCTAAGTTTTCCATTTTCACCTCCAAGTTCCAGCTCTAAAGTACCCTCGGCTCTAACGACCCTAAATACTTGTATAATATGAAAATGTTCGTTCTTTAGAACAGTCTATTTAGACTCGGTAATAAAACACACCGTTTCTACGTTTATATGCTAATTTTTAAGTATTCCTGCAATTATTAGTGGACTAAAAAAAGTCATCATTATAAAATTCAGCTTCATAAAGCTATAAGGCTTTGCTTCGGTTGCTTGTTTAAACTAAGGTGATTGATTGATTGATTCAATTTAGACTTCGTAATAACAAAAATATATAACATAAAAATTAAAAAAAATTAGTGACTTCATATATATCTCAAACACATTTACTGCCTTAACTACTGCGCACCCTAATTAGGGCTATATGGCCCCAATAAGAACCCTCAGAAAAAAATTTTTTAAGAGAAGAGAATTGTCCCGTTATTTTTGTAAAGAAAATTGTGACTATTTGAATTTTAATAGGCAGTAATTGTGAATTTTGTTATTAGGATGAAATAAAAAGGTGCTTAAAATTATTCATTTTTAGAATACTAGTAATTTATGAACTATTTTTAAGTAAAATCTTTTATGAAGTGACCTTCTTACTAAAGGACCTAATTAGCGCACGTCCTAATTAAGAGCTCATAGCCTTAAGGGCGCGTCCTAATTAGGGCCATTTTACACACCCTAAGTTAAACCATTTTTGCAGCAACAAGGCCCAAATTAACAGATTTGAGTACCCAACTAGGACACTCACTAGTTAAGACGAGCCCTAGTTAGGACAGCAAATGTGTTTGAGCAATATAATAAGTTACATACTTTTTTTTCTATTTTAATGTTATATATTTTTGATAATAAGAAGCCATTTCTACTTTTTTAATATGCAAATTTTTGTTCGTTAGAGCGACGTATTCGGACTCCGTGGCTTCCAGTCGGGGCAGCCTATTGTCCGCGCGCTGCAACGCGCGGCGAGTAGGAAAATGGCTGCGGGACAATCTGCTGCTCATACTCACACTACTCGGTGTCTTTTCGGGTGTTGGGTTAGGTTTCATCCTTCGAAAACTGAAGCTGAACAAAACGCAAGTTTTCCTGATTAGTTACCCGGGCGAGTTGTTCATCCGCCTTCTCAAACTTTTTATTCTCCCACTGATTATCTCCAGCATTATTTCCGGTTAGTTTTGTTGTTAGCTTTTTTAACTTTTTAGTTTTATTTTATGTATGTATTGACAAACATAATTATGTCGTTTCAAAGAATGCAAACTTTTGAAACTTACTTATTTATTTTCTGCAATAAACTCTATTTTATTTACTATTTTTATACAATAAACTGTTTACTTTTTTTGAACCATTCTGCAATAGACACTGTAATAATTATCTTAAGAGACGCAAATCTTTTGTTCTCAGAACAAATTGTTTCAAAAATATATAGCAATGTTAAATGACCCTTTCTCAGTATAATAACAGAATTTAAGTAAGCAATTTTAATAAAAACATCACTGAACCTAAAAGTCCTCAGCAACAAAATAATATATAAAAAATTACTGCTGTTTGCCAAAAATGTACTTTCAATACGCAAAAAGGGTACAGTTTAGTTATTTTAAAAAACAAACTAAGCAAAAAATTTTTATTTAGTTAAGTTCGATACAAAATATTTTATAATTTAGATTTATTTTACACTTTATTTTGATTTTGATGGTACACTGCTACTCTAAATCCAAAACAAAATGTCTTAATTAATATCATTCGCATTTTGGTTTTTAAATTTTTTTCTCGATTTACAATAATGTAGTGTAACTGGCTTAAAATCGGCAAGGCCTTAGTTTTGCCCACCGGTTTTTATTTTTGCTATGCTTGTTACTTATGAAATAAACTATCTATATATTATATGACTATCTATCCAGCCAAACGCAGTTCATATCATAACTTTACGCATAGCAAAAATAACTGCGGGTGGCCGAAATTAAGGCCTGACCGATTTTAAGTTGGTTACCCTATTCGTTTTCATTCGGCAGGTGCCGCCTCCTTGAACGCCAAAACCAACGGTAAAATGGCCATGCGGACCCTGTTGTATTTCGGCGTCACTTCACTGCTTAACGCCATCTGGGGCACCACCTTGGTGGCCGCCCTCCACCCAGGGAGCGCGGGTCTGCGGAAAAATCTGGAGAATATCGGGTCGCTCGTGGCGAAAAATGTGAGCGCCCTGGACAGTTTTTTGGATCTCGGCAGGTAAGTGACCAAAAGCGACAACGGGTGGGCGGTGGGAACTTGCGTTAAGTCGGCGGTGGGAAATGGAGTAAAGCCGCAGCGGCATTTTGTCGACTTACCGGGTGACTAAGATATTTTATATATAAACTTAAATTTTTAAATTCAATATATTTTTTATTATATTTTTATAATTTGATTATGATTTTTACAATTTTAAAAGGAATGTATATCTTTTTAAATCCGTAAAATTTAAGGGGTTTTAAAACCTCGTTATAAGAGCAATTAATCTTCAGAATTTAGTTTTATCTGGGTGTTTTTGTGTATTTTAGTGCTAGATAAAAACATTTGGTTTGATTATGGAGGGAAAATGGTAGCAATTATAGTTTAAATAAAACATCACTAGATTCCGTATAAATTAAGTTAAGTTAATTTCACATCAGTAGAAGTCCAGTAGAAAAATTGAATTTTTTAGGAGATCACTTTATGACACCTAACATCTAAAATTTTGTTTCCTTGAGCGATTGCCTTTAGAGCTGACTCTTGGATCAGAGTAATGAACCCAGCGAAAGATTTGCAAACACAGTTTGCTAAAAACGTCTCAGCTGGCGGGGGCCTTAGAAAACTAAGGGTGCATGCATCCCCATGGTTCACTACCGGATCTTTTAAGGTTAAATTCAGCTTTTGGCTGGGGACTGATCCACGAGTCAGCTCTAAAGGCAATCGCTCAAGGTTCCGCCAGGTACCACCTTTTGTGGGTCCGGGTTGAAAGTCCCCAGCCAAAAGCTGAATTTAACCTTAAAATTTCGTTTATGTTTTGACCGAGTATCTATTCCACCCAGTAATGATTCCAATAATTCATTGAAATCGCCAAGTTAAAAATTTAATTCTTAGATTAGATTGCTCTTTTAACAAAAGAAATTAATAAAAAGATACACCTTCCTGTTTATTAGATATGTAAAAATTAAAAGTGAAAAACTTTAAATTATTCGAAGTCTCTTTAAAGTTATTCACATTATTATTTTTTACATTTCTACTCTATTCAGCTTTCCCGCTGTAAGCCATTTTATTCTAATTTTTCAAAACACAGCTTAATGTTAACAGTTATCTAAATACAAAGCAAAAACAAAACTAGTAAAAAAATGTAACAGGTTTTTTTTTTCAAACAGACAAAATGATGAATTCTCGTTTGTATTTTTTGAATAAAAAATTAAATGAGCAGCCAACAAGCATTGAACTAAAATAAACTCATTACTCAAGCTTTTTTTTCAAACTTTTTTTCACTCATTACTCAAGCCATTGCGTAATCATTAACAAAAATACAAAATAAAATATCCAAAATTCCGTTGAGAACATTACAAAATTGCGAAACTATAGCTATATATAAATTATAAAAAATATTTCTCTTATGAAATAGTTTTGTTTTATGAATCTTTTTATTATATGTTGTAGCATCATCAAAATCTTTGCAACAAATCCAAAAAACACATTTAAGTTATCAAAAATGGTTTACAGCGGGAAATAATTATTGAATTGAATTGATTTTGAATTAACTATTTAACAATATTGATTTTCATTTAAATTCAACATTAACTTGGAGTCTACTTGGATAAAGAGCTGTTTCAGTTCTCAGAATACTGACGAATCTTTCAGTAGCAAAGGTTAGTTACCTGCTCTCAGGCGAAAATTAAAAACATGGAATATTTTTGTTACAATTAAAACAATAAGAATGGTTATGATGACAACAATTTGGAAAAAAATTTTTTTAAAAAATTGTTTTGTTTTTTATCAATATTTTTGTTTATTTTGTGGTTGCCTAATTGAAACAAAAAATTATTTGCTATTTTTTGAGCTAAAATTTTTATAATTTTTTTTATTTTTTAAATGTTTAAAACGGGGGTATTTTGTAAGAAAGGAGTGTCTTTTTGGAAAACCTTATATAATTTTTTGTTTAAATAACTTAAAAAATTAAATAGATAGGAACTTTAAAACTTTTTGTTAGGCTGATAAAATGTTTTATATACGTGACTTTGAGGAAATCTAAAAATTTTAATACTCCACAATGTTTTAAAATATTAAAAAGTCGTAACAATTTTATGATGGCATATAAATTTTACTTTTAAGAAACGATTTATTGTTCTGAGAAAGGCCCACGTATTAAGCTAAAATATTTAATAAAACTTTAACTGGTTTTAATAAAAAATCTAGGATTAATAAAATTTTTTAAAATATATAAAAATAGTTTATTATGAAGCATTTCTTTGGACGGAGCAATCTTGAGATACAAAAAAATACCGACATATCAATTTCTGGGTAAATTAAAGGAGAAAAATAACTTATGAAACTATTTCTGTGATTGATTAAAATGCTGCTAAAAGCTTATAACATCTCAAAATAAGTAAAAATAGGTTGAAAAACGGTAAATCTTTTTATTTAATACTTAAAAAGGTTTGCTGTTTTATTTAAGTAATATTTATTTAAATATTATATTAACTTTATATTAAAACGAGCAAATTAATTACTACAATTTACATTTTAATAGACATGTTTACATTACAATTTAAAAAATATTTTATAAACTGTATTTAAATCTTCTGCATTTAACATACGAATCACTCTGAATTTGTCAACACAAGATAGTGACTTTGAAATTTTAAAAACAGCGGTTTTTAAACTTATGAAACTAATAAGAGGTACTATATAAATATTTTTTGTCACAAGGTTCATTTTAAATTTAAAAAAAAGTAAAAATTGCTTGAAACTATAAAAAACTATTTCTGGAAATCAATATTGAAGGCCAATAATTTGTTTTAGAAAATTTCCGCTATAAGAATGTTTTAAATGATATTAAAATTAAATATAATCAAGAAAATTTAGAATGTTATCTAATATATTAACAAAATTTTGGATTGCAAAAGTTTACCAAGGTAAGCTACATACATACCTACTAGCTGGCCTAGAACCTTCTATAAATTGTACGTTTCGTTTTTTATGATTCTAATTATATTTTTTGTTTAATATTCAGTTAATTTTCTCAAATCAAACAAAATTTAGTAATATTATTGATAATCAAAGCCAGTCGGAAATTCGATCTATTTAGTTTAGCTTCTATACATAAGCATAAACCATAATCTCTCATTATTTTTAAAAAAATATTCGATAAACTCTTTACTCCGATTACTATTACGTCTTAGAAATTTGCAAACTGCATCATTGAAATTATTATCCATTCTCAAAATACTTAAACGTTGCAATTTGGACTACAACAGTACAATTTGTTTTATTAGCGGTTTATCTTTGCTATTGCCTGACTAATGCAAAAAAAACAAAGCACTTAAGTCCTGGGAGCATTGGGTGGTTGTGAATACTTCCATCGACTCTCTAAATATAATAATCGAAATAAATTCTTATCAACTCGTGATGTTCCTACATAAGTTAGTTCCAGTACCATGCTCCGGAGATTGGACAGTTTAAAGCAGAGGAAACTTCGGAGCTCCGAAACTCCAATTTTAAGCTAATTAAAACTTTAAATATGTTTCAAATTATTTTTTCGGCACTTTTAAATATATTTTTTGCTTTTTTATAAGTTGTTAAAAAAATTGACAAAATCTTCTATTAGGTACGTCTGAATTAATCATGTAATTAGTACCAAATAAAGCGGAACTCCGCAGTTTCGAACTCCAGAGCTCCGGAGCTCTGAACTCCGGAGCTCCGGAAAAGATCAGTATCATAGACAGTCGTCGAACGCTGCGTCATTATCGAGGTTGTGTACTAACCGGTTTTTTTCGGGTTTAGAAACGTGTTCCCCAGCAACATATTCGGTGCGACGTTCGAACAGGCCCAAACTAGCTACCGCTACGTGGAGAACACGGCCAATATCACGGAAGCCTTGCGGGTGGTGGCCACCAGGGATGGGACCAACACCCTAGGTATATGTGGTACCTAGTGGGTACCTAAATTACCTGGGTACCTACATGCCACTGCTTGTGCCGTTAACGTAGGTAAGCTGTCCGCACGTTTTTCCCCGTGTTGTTTTCGTTCACTGTGCCAGGCTTTGCGCCCCCACGGCTTGCTCAGTAGCTTAAAACACACTTATCGTCCGGCCAGACTAGTATTTTCAAAAAAATAAAAAGAGACTTTTTAAATAACTTTAAGCTATTGTTTTTGACTAATTAAAAAAGTTATGCATATTTGTTGCGTTGTTTTAAGGGCTAAACTTTCTTTAGAATTTTTACAATTACAACATTAAAAAATGTTTGGTTTTCATAACACGATTTTTTAAGACTTACGTTTGTCTTATTTTTTAAAACAAAAACAATTAGGATCAACTTAAGGTTTTTTCCTTATTTTTGGTATTAAACATTTTTGATAAATTTTTAAAATATTTTTATGTTCATAAAATATTTTCATTTTTTTTGTTTTAAGTATAATTTTTACTTTAGCTTTAATTTTTTTGAATTTAAACTACAAACTATATAAAAATCGCTATGATGGTCTGACTATAAGTCTATAAATGTACACTTAAAGAATCAAACGGTTATGTAGTGCATTAATTGCGGTAAATTTGTTTGAGCAAATATAATACCAGCTTTACGATTAACTGTTTAGACTTATATTATTTTGGTACACAAAAAGAACACTTTACAAAAAAAGTTATAGCTAATTTTTTTAATTGATAACACCAGGACAATTAAACAAAGTTTAACATTGAAAAGTGTTTTTTAATCTATAAATAATAAATTTCACCAAGTAAATACAATTAAAACAGCATTTGAAGAGTTTTTATAAAAAACATAAAATAAAAAATTAAGTTAAATTAAATATAAATAGACGTGGAAAAAAGTTCGCCGTGGTGGGTTCAAAGCAGGGCATCCCATCCTACCATTTTCCCCTGGTGGTCAGGCGCTGGTAAGTCGCGCTGTCACCTCACTTACGAAACGCTTATATAACACCGGAAAGGAAATGAGGCCACACTCTCTCCAACAACCGGCTTAATTATCATATATAAAACCCATCTTGTCGAGTAACTGACTTAAATTCGGCCAGCCCTAATTTCGAGCACCAGCTGTTATTTTTGCCATGCGCGAAGTTATGCAATGAACTGCGAATGGCTGGATAGATCGCCTTGTGCTGGATCTTGATGCAGTTGAGTTACATAGTTTTGCGGGTAAAGAGCACAATAATCAGCGGCAGAAATTAAAAATTGGTCGAATTTAAGGAATTTATTCTATGCAAGCCATTCGCAAACGATTCTTCTTTTATAAAATATTTCGGGTCAATGACTTTAATCATTGGAAGAATTGTGAATAAGCCCAAAGGTTTAGGGTCGATGGAGCCGAAGGAACTTGGAGCCAAAAATAAACATCGTTAAAACCTATAGGCACCTTGCACTGGAACTTGATTTATACATGAAGTATGCAATATAATACATAAGCGTCACCATAATGGATAATTACCGTATCTCCTACTTATCTTTCGTAGTATGCAGATCAAACGATCGAAAGCGCGCGGTATTTCAGTTGATCCGTCGGATCGGTTGATTCAGTTGATCCGTCGGACCGATCGGTTGATCTGCATACTACGAAAGATAAGTAGGAGATACGGTAATTATCCTTTATGTTAACGCTTATGTATATTGCATACTTCATGTATAAACAGAGTTCCAGTGCAAGGTGCCTATACCTAAGCCTAAGCAAAGTTTAAAAAAAGATAAAAAATTTTTCCGGCGGCTCCAAGTTCCCCACTTACGGCTCTAAAAACCCCGTATCAGCCCAAAATGAAACGAGCCAGGTTCGTTCATTTTGTCAGCTGTCCAAGTGAACTCTAAAGTTAACCTAAATTGTTTTAATATCTGTTTGTGACTGGGACTGCGTAGAATTCCCAACAACAATGCTGAAAACTGAACACGGCAAAAAACTCAAATAACTCAAATGCGTAAAGCAATCTAACTTGATGTTATTTTACTTGTTTTAACATTTGTCTAATGCTATTGAAATATATGCCCATTTAATTTACTCACCTTCTTCCAAATATATAAAATAAAAAATTATAAAAAGTGCATTACAGGATTTAAGTGATTTAAAAATTAAAATTGTATCTTGTTTCAATTTTTAAGAATTTAATAATCAGAGTTTTTGAACAATATTTTTTATGTACATACATTTTAAAACTATTTGTATGATCTGTTTTCTGTTATAGAATCATGATTTACGACACTTCGGCATAAGCTGAAGATTTGTTAAAAAATAAATCTATTTAATTTAGGGTTTGGATTGGCTTATTTAGGGTTTGTATTGGCTTATACACCTGTTTTTTGTTTACAGTTTTTCACTAAAAATTGTATTATATTCGGCATTGGAGCCCAAATATATTCAAAATATAAAAATCATTTTAAAATATGACTTCAGATGAAATATTCTATATGCAAAAATATCTAATTTTTAAGTTTTTTTTACTGATTTTGCAAACAATGAGTTGTTATGAACTCATCAAACTTATATATATTTTCTCGTTTAGTTTGTTAAGACTTTAATATTCTGGTTTTAGCTTTTCATCACAAATCAAAACTTTACTAAAAGAATCCACGAAATATAAAGATTTAAAATTACAAATTGTGCAAAATGTATAAATATAAAAAATTTTGTAAGCACATATTTCTTTTGTGGTTTTTTTTTCTTTAAAATCGGCGCGAATAAAAATAACTACGTTTAATTTGATAGTGATGTTATTAGTATTAAAACTCAATAAATTGTTATCATATTTTAAAAAAATGAAAGCTAAATTTTTTGAAAGTTTGCAATTTTTGAATACTAAGCAAAATAAATTAAAGATAACAATCGAAGCATTTTTTAAATATTTTTTGGTTAAACTGTTTGTAGCAAAAAATACTGCTCAATAAACACAAGCAATATGACACAAGCGTCGTATCTCACCAACCCCAAAACACGACGCGCGCTTTTCAGCTGCGTTTAAGACGTGGTAAGAATCAGAGAAGATTAAACTATGAAGGGTAAGAGGAGAATTGGGTTATTTGTCCTCTACAAAATGTTTTCCCCGCAATAATTGAACGATGGCTAAAGCTTGTTATATGGACTGTCAAAGCCCACAATGATGATGATGATGGCAATGGTGATGGTGATGATGATAGTGATGAAAACGATGATGACAATGACGATGATGCCGATGATGATGATGACGATGTGAACCTTCAACACCAAAAGTGGTCTGGATAAAAATGGGAAAAAAAGAAAATAATCTGATCAAAACGTTACTAGTTTACGAGAAAAACCAGTTATCAGTCACAGAAAATGGAAGCTATACCCTAAATTTTAAGTAGTAATGTTGGGCAAATACCACAAAAGAAATATATGTTTAAAATAAAATTTAAAAAAAAACTAATCATTAATTTAATTTATTATTTTAAGATCTTAAAATATTTAATATTAAAATAATTGCTGTAATATAATTTTTCCATATTTAAAAAATATTGCAAAAACAGAATACAAGTTCTCCCTAACTCTGGTAGTAGTAATTATGTTTGTCTTTGTGCTGGTTGTTGGTTAGAGTCTTAAAAAATATTATATTTGTTTCTTAACATCAAAACCAATTATCAGTTTTTTTACAGATAAACTATATAGAATCGTGGTAAACAAAGAAGTAATTAATAAAACAGAATTACATACAACGTGTGCAATAATATCAAAATACTGGCTCACTGATGTTGTAAAACAAGAATGAAACAAAATACATTGGAACTGAAAACTGAAATGATTCTCAAAAAACATTTTCAAAATTTATTGCAGCTAAAACAAAACAAATCTACCGTTTTTTATTATAATTAAATTTTTTAGAATTTTAAAGAAAATATTTGGAGTTATGGTTCGTTTTTTTTAAAGTTACACACATTTTTTTAGATTTTCTAATCCAGCAGTAAGATTATGCTCGTTAATTTTATCATTTTTAAGTCAAATAAAATTTTTAAACGTTTTTTTACAAAAATATTGAGGTTTACGAAATTTTGGTTGACACTTTGCATGATCACCCCTGAAATTTGTTTCTAAATTTTTGACGTGGCAGCACATCACCGCCCACCAAAATTTATGGATTTAAACATTTCAAAAAAAACTAATTTTACAAAAAATTTTTAATTTTCTAGCTTAAGACGCTGGACCCTCAAAAAAAACTCCAAGACGAAAAATCACAACTTTTATTTTCATTTTTTTGTTAAATACACAAAACATTAAACCAATACAAGCCAAAAAACCTCATTTCCTTTCCAACTAATTATTCGATAATTATTTACTATAATTATTTTTTGTGTAGTTACTAGTTAATTATTTGCTAATTATCATGATAATTAATTATTGCTTTTTTCTTTCGTTTTCCAGATATTCTGTCCAAGGTCCAATATACCGAGAGGTACTGGTAGTAACATTTACAAACTGGGTTTTGCCAGATTTATGTGTGTGCTTAAAAACTGTGCCATTACGGTATTCTTCCGGTCTTTACTTACACTTTTTATGAGGTATTCTGTCAGTCATGGCATACATACTGGTTGACATACAAACGCTCTATATACATAGCTTATTTTTTGTTGTTGATAAGTAAAGGCATGTTAAATGCGTTTATATATTTCTATTTAAATCCAAGACTATATTTTGTTGCCCTAACTGTATAGATCAAAAATTTAAAATGTTAAATAAGAAACAATTTAATTGTCAAAAAGGTTTGGGTCAATTTAAAAATTTTGGCAACACTTTTTAGAGATTTATTTTTTTAGTTAAAAAGCAAAAATCATTTTTACAAGAAATTTTTTAAAACTTTTTTTTTAAATTTAAGATATATTTTTTATTGTATTCAAAAAAGCCCTACGCTATTGTTATTTAGCGCTTGGTTTTTCTAAGTATGGCAGGCTTACAGAAATTCTCATATTTAGTCTCTGTAAGGACGGCAATTTTTTAACCCGAAATTTTGGGGAATTGTAAATTGAAATTTTCACTTTTTCGTAAAGGCGTAGCCAGGAAGGTTGTAAGATGGAAACCTCTGAACCCACATTAGGGAGTTTTTGGGACAAAATTTAAAAATTTTCTTGCAACCTTTAAGCGATGTTTCTAATAAAACATGTCAAAATTAATGACTTTTTAAATTTTTGGTGTATTTGTACATTTTTAATATTATATATTTTTATACTTTAATTTTAGTATTACTAATATTTTAAGTATTACTGTAAAAAAGTGCAAGTAAAAATGTGAAAAAAGACTTTACACGAGGCACAAAAATTTTGGCCATTTTTACCGGTATATTTTTAAAATTTGTAGTTCAAACCCCTCACCCGCCCTTTTTTTTCCCAAATCCTGGTTACACCTTTGCTCGTTCTGGTTCGGTTTGGAGGTATATAGTTATATAGTTTTTGCGAAAGTATTGTCAGTTTTTGCGAAAAACACCATGCTATTTTTGTTGAAATGTATAGTTTTGAAGGCAATGAAACTTTTTTTTAATAATATAAAGTTTAAAATTGGGGTTTTTCTACTGGGAAGAACTTTACTTTAACATTAGGTGGCCTCGGTATTGTATATAATAATAGACAGAAGAATGCCTGAACTGAACCCATAGGTGGGTACACGACTGAATTTTCCCCTCCTGTTCTCTTCAAAAAAATTTAAAAACTTGGAAATCTTGTCGAAGAGGTTCCCTCCTAAATTTTTGCTGTCACCGAGATAGACCCTGTATCTGTGCTGGGGAGTGGGCTCCCCGGGGTTGTTTTTCTCGCGGGGGGTTTCCGGGGTGCGGGCCCCCCTGCTTTTTTGGGGGGGTCCTGGGTGCTCTGTCTGGGGGTCGGTGGGGTCGGTGTCCGCGTTTTCTTACTTTTTTGTTCTTTTTATGTTCTATTTATTGTATATTCCGTATAGGTGTTCATATTGGTTTTTTTTTTGTTGTATGTATTTTTTGGGGTTTTCTCTCTTTTTTTTTTTTTGTTTTATTTATTTTTAACACTAAACATAAATAAATAGTTAAAGCAAAAATTTTTTATCAAAAATTTTCACCGTTTTCGGGGCTAGAGTTTCTTTCCAGGTGTACAACCTAACCTTCTCAAAATAATTTTTCTCAGACATCAAACCAAAATCTAATATAGTTTTAATTTTTAGAGATTTAATTCTAGGCAATTTTAGTTGTGTTTTTGGTATTTTTAGATATATTTATTCGCGTAATATCTCAAAAATTTTAAAACATAAATCTGTTTATATAATTGTAATAAAAGCAGAGTACATAAAGTGGGTTTATTAGTGGTGTCGTTTATTTATTAATAAATTAACGGAAAAAAAATTTCTGTGGTTATTGATTAAATAAAATATAAATCAAGCATCTATTCCTTTTTTCTTTAAACTCAGCTTGAACCTCTTGAGCTTATTTAATATAAGCTTGATTATGACACAAAAGATTTCGGTTTCGCATAATAATTCAGCGCCTTCCATCTAATTTAATACAAAATAGACTTTTTATCTTATTATTTTAATTTTAATTATATAAAGGCACCTTATGAGATAACACAATAAAAACTTTCAAGTGTAGTTAGAATACTTAAATTCATAGGTGGGCAGCCTTCCAGATTTTGGGGGGTATACCCGACCGCGACCCTCGAAATTTGGGGGGTGGGGGTGTCCCGAAAATTTTTTTGGGGTATACTTCAAATACCCCATTTTTAGCGTTTTTAGTACTGGGACCCCCCAAATTTTAGGGAGGGTGTCCATGGTACCCTCAAATTGTAGGGAGTGGGGGTGTCGGCTATAATCGGGATTTTTGGGGGTGTGTGTAACCCCTCCCCTGCCCACCTATGCTTAAATTACTTGAAGAAATGAACGCACTTGTTTGTCATCATATTGAACGGCTAATCAGCTGCTTGCAAAATAAACGACACCGTATGCAAATTATTAATTATGTGATATTCATCAATTAAAAAATAAAACATATTCCTTTAGTGATTATGTTTATAAAAATAAATGACTCGCATTATTATTTAAGCAGAGAATTCTATTCCAAATTATTATATTAAATTTAATGTAATAATTGTACATTAAAGGGTCCATTATCGTCATAATCAGCTATTTAAATAAAATAAATTTCATATAGTTGTCTTATTTATTTATATTTGCTACATGTTGTCTTATCTTGTGATGTTGTTTAAAACTATTGTTAACAAGATTTATATAATAATCTAAAAAAGCAGAACAAGATGTGTAATTATATTTATATTTCTCAGGTGCTTCGTCCATTTAAAGCAGAGAGAGTTCCAAAGCTCCGTTCTTGAAATGGGCGATTTCAAGCTTATTTTAGTTTGTTTATTTTTATCGTTGTTTTTTTAATTTTAAAAACAATAGTTTACAAAACAATTTACCTAAACTAATTATTCATAAAATTAGTAAAAAAAATATGTGGAACCCGGGAAAACATTATAATGTATAAATTAGTGATGTTCCCCGATTGCTCCGATTTTCCAAAATCCGGTGCTCCACTATATTTTTTTAGCAATTTTGTGAATAACTAGAGTAATACCATTTCGTCTGTTGAAGGAGAAAATCAAAGCTCCAGAGCTTCTTTCGCTTTAAATCGTCAGAGTTCTGAGTGTTTTATTAGAGGGTAGGACCTTCATTAGATAAATCGCGACCAATCCATTATAGCTAAACTTTTTCAAATTACTATTCAAAAAACGGGTATTGTATGGTATTATTCAGGCGTGGAAGACTGAAAATAAAGGTGTTATTATATTTTTTGTTATCCCGAAATTTGAAAAATCAACTGTATAAAACTTTTCTTCAAATGTAACATTTCATATTCATTACTGAATACTTAAAAAAAAGCGCTTTATTATTATAATCTTGTTAATTTATTAGACATAATAAATAAAACTAGCATTTGTTTGTTGTTTTATAATAGCGTACAATGAGTGTACTATGTATTTTGTTGTTTTTGAGATGTTATTATGATTGTTGCATTTTGTGTGATTTCTGTGACTCTTGCAGTGCACGAAAATAAAGATTTATTAAAAATATTGTACTTTCACTGAATTAGCGATGACTCTAACCTCCAATATCATCTTCGGAGCTCCGACCATTTAAAGCGGTGGGAGCTCCTGTTTTTCGTCCCTTATTCAAGTTTATTTATATTTTAAATATGTTAAATTGTTTTATCCGCATTTTGTTTTTAATAAGTTTAAAAAAAAATTATATTTTACAAAAAATTCACAAAATAATCTATGGTACTATTACTTAAATTTTTTCAGGGTAAAAATAGATGAGTAGTAAAGTAACCACTCGTTTTTTGAGAAAATATCACGTGCAGAGAAACACATGACGCAACTAAATAATAATTGATTACATAACTGCTGAAAACTTTTTTAAAATTTTTCTCGCTCGCGGGTTTATTGTTTATTACTTCCTAGCGGAGAGCGGTTACGCCCTTAATTTCAGCCTGGAAGTTAATGTGTAAAAAAATAATCTAGTAAATTAATGGTCTAAAATTTTAAAGTAGTAAGTTACTGGTCCAAAATTTCGAACTAAAGTTAAAATCCTTCAGGCTGAAATTGATAAGGGTGTAACCGCTCGCCGTTAGGAAGAAAAAATAAACGCGCGAGAATAAAAATAATAAAAAAAGTTGGCAGGGATAATGTAACTAATTATTAAGTTGCGTCGGGTGTTTTTCTACACGTGATATTTTCTCGAAGAACGAGTGGTTACTTTACTCCCTGCTTTTTTCATCCTGATAGAAATCGTCTTTAGGTAAGTTAATTTTCCAAAATTTGTAACTAAAGACGAACTCTATCAGGGTGGTAAAGTAACCACTCGTTCGTCGAGAAAATATCACGTGTAGAGAAACACCTGACGCAACTTAATAATAATTAGTTACATTATCCCTGCCAACTTTTTTTATTATTTTTATTCTCGCGCGTTTATTTTTTTCTTCCTAACGGCGAGCGGTTACGCCCTTAATTTCAGCCTGACGGATTTTAACTTCAGTAAGTTAATTTTTCAAAATTCTAAGCTAGTAAGTTAGAAAGTAAAATAATTTAGCGTTAATTTGCACTACATTTTATTCTAATTATTTAATCAAATTTGACAAAAAATAAGGGAAACGGATGATTCTCACGTAAGAAATAATTTGTCTACAGTGTGGTTTAATTTTCATAAGCGGTTATTGTGCAGCTGATAAAAAAGTTGGGAACGCACATTCTACCTAATTGTTTTCAAATTATTTCTTTGTTTCGTTTTCTTATTCTTCTTTTTCTTATTTATCCATTAAAAATTGTTACTTATATCAAATCCATTGAAAAAGATTTGAATTATATCAAATACCAACACACCAACGAAATAATCGATTTTCATAAAAACTACATGAATAACTATTTTATTCAGTTTTATTTTGGGGATATGATTACATAGATAAAAAACGATATCCAATTATGAAAAAACTTTCCCAAATTAAATTTTGACAACCGCGAAATGGTAACTTTTTAACTATTTAAATCTGGAAATTTTATTTTTTTAACAAAAAACATAAGTATGATAAGAAAAGTAGCGTTTTTGGGATTGTTAAAAAATTTATGTTTAATTTTTTCATATATTTTGTCGAATTTAAAACATCACATACAAAAGAAAGTTTGAAAGTTTTAGGGCAAACATTTGCGGCTGACACTGCTTTTTGTAATAAAAAAATTTTTGTTTGATAGACCTTTTTTCATATATTTTGTCGAATTTAAAACATAACATACAAAGGAAAGTTTGAAAGTTTTAGGGCAAACATTTGCGGCTGACACTGCTTTTTGTAATAAAAAATTTTTTGTGTTTGATAGACCTTTCATAAAAAAATTTGATTTTTAATTGCTAGAGATTTTTTATTATCATCTCCGAAAATTTTTTTGATTATTATATTGATAATAAAAATCAAAATGAAAAGCATGGATTTTGGTATGCAAAAAAGTGCGCTCCATTTTTTGACCGATAGATTTAAATTTTGCGCAGAGTAAGGTTTAAAAAATTTGCAGCCTAAGATATGAAGTTCGCGATATTAATAAAATGTTATAAAAATTGTTTTTCATGTGCTCTTATCTGATTTGGAAACTCCTTTAAACGGTTCCCGTAATTGCCTTTTCCTCGGCTACAACCGTTAAACCTTCCTGCGACCTATGTCATACTTCCGTCATACCTAATTTTTTGCGCAAGTAGTGCCCAGCGAGCAAGCAAACTGAAACGGTTAAAACGGTAGGTTGGCAATAGGCAGATTTTTGTCACGGATACAGAGTATTACGTAGTATATTTCATGTTGCAAAAATTTGCATACTGCTACCGTACAGCTTTAACCATTTCAATTTGCTCGCTCACTGGGCACTATTCCCGCACAAAAAATTATGTGCGACGGAAGTACGACCTAAGTCATGCGAAGAGCTTACCGGGGTAAGGTTTAAGTAAAACATAATATGTCATAGGAAAATATCACCACCGTGAGACGAAGGTTTTACCTTTGTCGTACGAAGGTTTAACGGTTGTAAGGGGGAAAGGGCCTTCACGGGAACGGGCTAAACATAAGAAAAAAATTAATTAAAAAAACAAACAAAAAAAACGCGATTGAAACTGATCTTATGGTACGTCAGCATTTAAAATGGTTTGATGGTGATTTGATTTAAACTTGGAAAAACAAACAAAAAAAACGCGATTTAAACTGTTTTGATGGTACGTCAGCATTTAAAATGGTTTGATGGTGATTTGATTTAAACTTGGAGTCGTTGAACAGTTTTGAACACTTGAGCCGCTAAAATAGGAACTTGGAGCGGAAAGTTTTAAAAAAATTAGTTCGTGTTAAGTTTAGGCTTTGGGGCAAGGAAAGCGATAGAATTCAATCAGTTCACACTAGTGATGTTCCCTGGATCTTCACCCTACTTTTGTACTAATTTTATGAATAATTAGGTAGTAATTTTATAGATGACTTTTTTCAAAAATTTTTGTAAACTATAGGCAAATAAAATCTAGCTGACCGCGATATTTAAAGTATTTAATCGACTATAAAAGCATTTACAATTTTTCACTAAAGCGGAATAAAAACTGTATTTTAATAATTATTTATCAAATTACTTAATTGGTGACCTAAATGCAAATTTTTTTAGGGCTAAAGTTGATTAATTTTTGTATATTTTGTGAAAAGGTGGGAATTAAAAAAAATCTGCGTTCTTATTTGTTTTAAAAAAAAACGTCATTAACGCACAATTTTAATTGGTCCCCTCATGTCTGCATTTTAATTTTCAGCGTCAGCCAGATATAATTCAACCATAGATTTTTTTTAAAAACTTAGTAAAAATAATAAAAAATAGTCCCAGAATTGCGAATAGAATAACTTCACACATATTTACAAGTTAAATAAGCCTTAAATCGCCCATTTAAGCCGAGCTTGGAGCTCCTTCCGCTTTAAATCTCCGGACTTCCGGAGCGTGTGATATTGGAGGGTAGGCAGGAACATCACTAAAATTAAAATCCTCCAGGCTAAAATTAAGGGCGTAACCGCTCGCCGTCAGGAAGAAACAAATAATCAACGCGCGAGAATAAAAATCAAAAAAGTTTTTAGAGATGATGTAACCAATTATTATTAAGTTGCGTCAGGTGTTTCTCTCCACGTGGTATTTTCTCGAAGAACGAGTGGTTAACTTTACCACCTAATTATTTTCATCCAGATAGAATTCAGTTTTAGTTTACACTTTCGGTTGTAAGTTTTCTATTTTCCCCAAGGAAATTCCAGCTCTAATTGCCCTATATATTATTAAAACACATTTTTATTAATAACACAATATTCAATTAAAAAACAACAACGCAATAAATTTTAACTTACAGAAAATATTTTAAAAATTAATTATGCAAATAAAAGAATGAACAGAACGCTTGTTATATTTTTATAAAAGCTTATTTATTTTCGAGAGCTATATTCAAATGTAAAGCAAATAACAATAAATAATTTCATTATTTGTATTATAAGTGTTTTACAATGTTGTTTTGCATTTATAAATGTTTTACAATTTTAAAATTTACTGTTCTTATTTAATTATTCGAATACTCGATTCATTGTTGAAGTTTAAAAAAAAAAGTTAAAAATCACAATGTTTTTTAACTATTCAAACAATAAAATCGAATTATTTTTCATTTGCATTTAAAAGATCTTCAGGCTGTATGGCATGGAAATTTTTACTAAAGCTAAAGTCTTCCAGGCTGAAATTAAGGGCGTAACCGCTTTCCGCCAGGAAGAAATAAACAATAAACCCGTGAGCGAGAAAAATTAAAAAAAAAGTTTTCAGCGGTTATGTAACCAATTATTATTTAGTTGCGTCATGTGTTTCTCTGCACGTGATATTTTCTCAAAAAACAAGTGGTTACTTTACCACTCATCTGTTTTCACCCTGATAGAATTTATCTTTAGTGCACTTTACCAGTTTTGAGAACTTGTTTGTGAACTAGTAAAGAAGTCATGGAAAACAAATTTTATTTTCACCTAAAAATAATAATCATGGGTGGCGCGGGAGCGCCACGGGGCGATTTAGCCCCGTGGCGCCGCGCCAACCATAATTAGAGAACGTGGGTAAATTTTGAAATTCAGAACCTTCTTCTTCTTCTTCTTCTTCTTCTTCTTCTTATTCCAACGCTCCATCCTTAAAAGCGATATTCCTCATTCGTTATTGGTTGATCAAAAATAAACATGGGCTCATAAGAAAGAAGAAGGAATTACGCAACCTTCTTAGAGAGCAGTTTTTTGATTTAGGTCCTTATTCATCGATTTCTTTATCATCAATAAAAAATTTGAAAAATAGACAAATAAAAACTCCCAACCGCACAATAACAGCCTTTTGGCAACAATAAGGATTGTACAGAGCAGACAACCAACATCCTCTCATAAAAACCGCACAAAAATAGCAGACCCTTTTTAATTGGTGGCAGAAACAGAACCAGTTTCCAGCGCCATCTGCTTCAACCGCGCGGAAATCGGTGAAAACAACAGAGTACTTTTTTTAATTCTTGCATTACTGATGACAAAATTAATTCAAAATTTTATTTATTAAAAAATAAGAGTAAGCGTGGGTGCGCGGGGAGCGTCACGCGCCGGTAGGTAATCATCGGTGGTGCGGGGGTGCCACACTGCAATTTAACCCACCGCACCGCGCCAATTATACTTAGAGAACGTGAGCAAATTTTGTAATTCATGTTCGTTATCTTCTTATTATTATTATTTTTACTTTAAAATTATAAATGCAATCATTGGCGCACGTCATCGCGCCAACTATATTTAGAGAACGTAGGTAAACTTTGTCTGGAGCGCCACCGCACCGCACTAACTATAATTAAACAACGTGGGTAAATTTTGTAATTTAAATTCATCATCTTGTTCTTGTTATTTTTTATTTAAAAAAGTATATCTCGGCAACGGAATGATTATAAACATATGTCATTGTGCAGCTAAAACTATAGTTTATTAGGCTATTTTTTAATTTAATTCAAAAAAAGTGGTAGACTAGCCTTAAAAAATGCACTAAGAATTAGAATAGGAAAAAGGGGCGATTTTTCCTCGGGCGTATGTTTAAACAGAAAAGATGTGGACTAGTCTGAGGTGGACATTATTTGGACTATACGAAGTTTGCATTTAGTTTGCGCAAATGCCCACTGAAGAAAAATTTCTACCATATGATAATGATTCGTTTATACATTGATCTAATCACACAGCACTTTTGCATTTTTTTTAGTTTGATGAAATGTCAATTGAAAAAATCTTACTCACAGCAATCTTTGACAAGCGCGAAATCGCCACTTTTTTAAATTTATAGTTGTTTCTTACACATACAAATATAACCTTCGAATTAAAAAAAGTGGCAAGTTCGCGCTTGTCAAAGATTGCTGTGAGTATAATTTTTCAATTGACATTTCATCAAACTAAAAAAAATGCAACAGTGCTGTGTGATTAGATCAATGTATAAACAAATCATTATCATATCGTAGAAATTTTTATTTAGTGAGCAGCTGGCCAAACCAAATGCAAATTTCCTATAGTCCACATAATGTCCATCTCAGACTAGTCCACATCTTTTCTGTCTAAACATACGCCCGGGGAAAAATCGCCCCTTTTTCCTGCTCTATTCTTAGAGCATTTTTCAAGGCTAGTTTATAAAACCAAACCGTATAAAAAACAAATAAAATAAATTAATAGATGTGTTTTAAAAAAATTTTTGACAGCTGAAGCGCAAAATAAGCCAAAATTTAACACTGGTTTATCTTGCTCGATTTATTCATTTCCATGCCAACAACTAAAGGTAAACCCAACGTGGCTGCAACAGTTGGTAGTTGGAATAAAAATATCCCTCATTAAGGTCTCTCCGGACAGTTTTCTTAAGTATGGAAAATCGCGATTTTTGGTATACGAGATCTCGTGAAATACAGTAATATTTCAATTAAAAATTTATATGAGTGTTAAAAAGGCAGAAATATCACGATTATAAAGTGGTCATTCATTATATTATTGTAAGTAATTGAAATAATTGATATTAAAAATCAAATTGCAATGAAATTTTTTTAAAACCCGAAAAATATTTACTGCACACTATTTATTAAAAAAATACTTCCAATAGAGAGACACCGTTACGTACCCTTTTTCACGTACGTAAAAATTAAATTGAATACTGTTGTATTTATGGTTTAATATACAATTTTCCGTGAAAAATGGGGGTTAATTTTTTCAAAATTTCGATGAAACTTCGATTTAATTTAATTTGACAAAATTTTAAAGCTCCAGATAGTATTTTTCTATTGAAATTTATAATTTTTGGAAGGCCATAATATCTTTTGTATTTTTTAACGCATAAATAGTTTTGTCGTGCGTTTTATCGATTTTTTTCAGAGGGTTTGTTTATAAATCGCTTTTATAGCTCATCATCACATGCTAGCAGTGGCATAGTCGGTTAGCGCGTTGTCAAATTTTTGAAAGGTCCCGAGATCGATTCCCACATAAAACATATTTGGCCACAATTTTTTTTTATTTTAATGTTTGGTTCCTAAACCCACCCGGCTTATAACAGTGGTTTTCACGGTGTTAGAAGTTGCCCAATGCTCTATCGACGCTATACCTGGCTAAATTCTTACCGGCGGTAATATATATAAAAATAAATTCGGTTATATTATATTAGAAATTCTTCAGTACGCACGACGCAAGGGATTATTAAACCGCCCACAAGTGTAGCAGGCAGTTCCGGTCGCCCAAGCCGTTTGTCGCTACAGTCTCATTACTAAAGATAAATTCTATCAGGATGAAAATAGATGAGTGGTAAAGTAACGACTCGTTTTTTTTAGAAAATATCACGTGCAGAGAAACACACGACGAAACTAAATAATTGGTTACATAACCGCTGAAAACGTTTTTTTTTTGAATTTTTCTCATTCGCGGGTTTTTGGTTTATTTCTTCCTGGCGGAGAGCGGTTACGCCCTAATTTCAGCCTGGAAGACTTTAGCTTTAATTTACGAGGTCAGCCAAATATAATTCAACCATAGTCCACATCTTGTCTAAAAATACGCTCGAGAGACATCGCTTCTTTTTCCTGCTCCATTCGTAAAGCATTTTTCAATGCTAGTTAACATTTTTGTACTGGGGTAAAAACGCAAAAAAAAACAATTTATCCAGAGCTCAAATAAAAATAACACTTTGATTGTTGTTTTTGATCATCTGATAATACAAATATGTTGAATAAAATATTATAGTTATCAGAAATCCGTGTTGGTTTTTATTATGATCAAGGGGTAAAACATAAAATTTCGCTTTCGAGCGAAATTTTAAGCTATTCTAGGAAATAAACACCTTCTTAACCCCTATTTTCCACTTCCTCAAGTTTTAATCCCCAACCTACACTTTTGCCGCCGTTAACTTTTTGAGATTCATTCCGAAGCGAGTGCGCAAAGGGGATTGCACATCAGTGCTGCTCAGTGTTAAACTTGGCGGTCGTCCTCGTCCGGACGCGGAGTTTAACACAGTGCTGCACAGACGCGCAATACCTTTTGCGGATTTGCAGCGGTTTTTGGACGAAATAATCCTAAAGGGTTAATAAATTTTTTTACGCAGATTCTTTTTGGACTTTACCGTATAATTTAAAACTCAGTTCAGAATGGAACATCAAGCCTTGAGCACGTTTTTGAAATTGTAGGTTTAACGTCCAAAACCCATGTAATGTTCAATTTCCCTTGTTTATGTCACGCATTGCACTTTGTTTGTTGATTACAGTATACAAAATGATAATAAACGAAATAAAAACATTTACTTTAAAAAACTTACACACACAGTTCGCCTTGAATGGCAAATCTAAACGAATTACACATTAGCTAGGATCAAATATATATACTAAAAAATAACACGAAAAACGTATTAGCGCTGTTTTATAAAACGACATAAGAACGTGAAAGAATGGGGGAATTGTCAAAAAAAAAGAAACCGACAACGACAAGTTTACAAAAACTTGAGAAGCATCAAGATTTCGTTGTGCTTCTAGATATTTGGCAGATGGTATTTCTTTCGGATACCGTAAATTAATACTTAACGGAAAAATTGTACAAAATTTTTGTACAATTTTAATTTCTAGTTGATTTTCTATATATGTTGGGTACGGGTTTGCTTTTTCTATGACAATTTTCTTGTAAATTTGGAGTAGAGCAGATTAATATGCTTGCAAAATAGTTATAAAAACAAACTTTTGAGAATGTTTTTATAAATTTTTAAGCCCAGTATGGTCTGCTTTTGGAATTGGGTCTTTTCCGTCATCAGTTGGGTTAAAGCTAATGTAAGGGTTGGTGTTGGTTGATAATTTGATATAAAAAATTTTGACACATAAAAACACCATCAGAGCTAATAACGTTGGATCACTATAAGTTAATTAAATCCATAATAACAGACAAAAATACAATCACTCGTAAAGTTCATTTGTCGACAAGAAAATTACACAACACGCATTATCAGCCAAATGGAATAAATCTAGCAACTGAGAAAAAACCAACAAAACAAAATCTAATATTATATACACTATATACAGTAATTTCTAGACATATTTGTTGTTTACTATTTAAGCTTACAATCTAGCACTCTTACAAAAGGTCGCAAATGTGCATAATTAACAAAACATTTGACCGAAACATAAAATCGAAGAAACATAAAACTAAGCAACAATATTTTATTTAAAATATTCCAATTTAAAAAAAACATAATAAATTAAAACAGAGTTTTTAAATTGAGACATTAAAAATTAAAACATCAATTTAAAACTGAACATCTAAAACTGAACTTTGTTCGATTTATTATTTTAAATTATCAATTTTGGATTTAAAAAAAGTATCGGCAAAAAGTTTGTAGCGAAATTATCAAATACGCTGCTGCGCTACCAATGTATTTATGTTCCACACTACCAACTCTAAAAGCGCAAATATATAGGAATTGAAATTACTAAATTTTGATTCTTTGTTTCAATGAAATTATTTTTCTTTGGTGGCGAAGCGGTGCACATGAAATAAATCACATTTTTATTAAAACAAAATGCGTAAAAAACATTTGAAAGACGTTTTAATTTAGCTTTAGTTTTTGCGCATTGTAAAAACGCCCTTCTTAACTATTTACCCTTTTAATACATTGCTTACATGGTAATAGGCATACATGTAGGCACAATATTACAGACACTGATTTCATTAGGCTTTAAACTTAAGGCACATCAAACTAGATATGGACCATAATAATTAATTTGTAAAACAGTTAGAGTTCGTTGACAATACCACAGAATACATCTATCAGCGCTAAAATGTGGCGTTGTCTCTTTAACCATAGGGATCTGGCAACTAAAAATTTTTGAAAAATGTAACCGTAGTTAATTGGCCACCCACGTTTTACAAAAAATTTACAATAATATATTTCGCCGTTACTATGACACAAAGAGTCACACATACCTCCAGTGGAGTAGCCAGGGAAGAGGGGGGGGGGGCGGAGGGTGCGGCCGCCCCCCCCCCGAAATCCGGCGTAGCCGGATTTTTTCGTAAGGCGGGACCCTTACGTTTTTTGAATTTTTGGGAGAAAAATTTTTTTCGTCAAAAATATATTCAGAAACATTCCTAACGCATTCCAAAAGCATAAAATATACAAAAAACTATACATTTTTATAAAAAAAAACTATAATTATAATTTGCGGGAAGTTTACATTGATGATTTATATTAGTTTTCTAATTTCAATGGATTTTACCATTCAATACACATACCTGTGCACTGCCCCCGGGGTTTTATTGGGGGTGGGGGCAATTCCAAAACAGGAGGGCTGGGGGGTCCCCAGACCGCCCGACCGACGCGAAGCGTCGGCTGGCGCCGTACGCGGCGCAGGGGGCGGCGCTTCACGCCGCTTATGTGACAATATTACTCACAGCCAGACCGCCCCCCAAATGAAATCCTGGCTACGCCACTGCACACCTCGTATCAAATTAACGTGACTCTGACTAATTCTGTCATGGTAACGACGATTTGTTTTATGAAATACTTGCTCGAATAACAAAATAAAAAATAAAAATTTGTGTAGTTGCTTACTAAACTAACCGCCCTGATTAACTTTTTCCATTTGGTTACATAAGTAGCTAATTTTTTTAACTGTGGAATACTGAGGTAAAGTTTACACACGGCTGTACGCACATTAAAAAATGTAACACAAACTAAAAATAAACTAATAGATCAGTTTATGCACTGGATTACATCAGCGAAAAATAGGTATAGGCTATCAAATTTTCAGCGTACCTATAAGACTTGTATAACAACCAAAATGGACACAGCGGTCTGTAGAATGCTAATCTGATCATGGGAATACTCAAGGACGACCTACATAGACCCCACATTTGGGTTGGCAATAGTAACTGGGCTGGCAATAGTAACTGATTTGGGTGTTCAGAAGAGGCCTTTCTAAAATATCTTCTAGTTTTTCGCTTCATCCTGCTTAGCAGTCAATTAAATTTTTCTTTATCACCTGCTTAATTTTTAATAAAATTTTATGGAAAATATTATAAAATTATTAAGTACGTATTAAATTATTATTAAGTAAGTTGATACGCTTTTTATAATAATAATAGAAACATACACACATAAATGGTAAAAACTCTAAAATTAGGGCAGCCTTTTGTGATAGCGACGCGACAAAAAATTTTTTTGAAATGCCATTTAGAACGTATACAATAATGGATTCTCTTTTTTTTAATTTTGTTCTTTTGTTCGCACTTAAACATTCCCTTTTTGGAAATTCTGGTTACGCCCATGTAACTGAGCATTATAAATAAATTTAAAAAAAAACAAACTAAAATTTAAACAAAAATGAAGTGCACCAAAAATACAAGGAGTTATTAGTGCGTGGCTTAAGCGTTCGGCTTAAACGTATTTTACACACTTAGGTACACAAAATATAAAAATTGAGGCTTTGGTTGAATTAGTTATTATTACATTACTAGAATTAGTTAGGTCAGTAAAGGTTTTTTCAGTGCACATCCTTTTGGTACAAATTATATTATGTTATGCTGTGTGTGATTAAATAGCATGAAATAAGCTTTCATGCAGTATACACAGTTTAAACCTAACAAGTTTTTATAGCAAACATTAAAACTTTTGATACCATTAACAAACACACGATTTTTTTAGGATTATAATTGAATCCTAATTTTTGCAGAATTAACGTATTATTTTCTGTTAAAATTTAGAATTTTTATCGCTTAAAAGTGCGGTACAGGGAGAGTCAAACTGTTTGTCTTCGGTATTGATTTTAATGATTTTTATTTAATGTAAAAAGCTTACCTCTGCATGCCCCCAATTTCTAAATTTAGCCAACAAATTAAAGGGTTTTTATACGGGAAACGCAATATCTCACGCAAATACTACATTGCTATTAACAATCACATCAAAAAAGTAAAAAAGTTACCGCTTTTTTTGAGTGAATTGTTTGTCTACTTAAATTAAGTTACCGCTTTTTTTGAGTGAATTGTTTGTTTACTTAAATTATATTACCCAATTGAGAAACCCTTCAAACAAAGAGTCACCAAAAAAAAACTCCATTTTTGGAGGGTCATACCTCTTCCTGAACCACTAAAGATATTTCGAGGTAAAAAATATTTGTGTCTTATTGGGGGCAGCGAGCAAGTGTTTGGGTTTAACAAAAAATCATCGAAATCGAAGACAAAAAGTTTAACTCTATAATTTTTAAGACCTCTAATAAAGTACCAGTACATTCTAAAAAAATAAGAAAAAAAAATAAAAAAAAATAATTCTAAACTTATACATAAGCAAAGCCGTTGGTTTTGGTTGTTACATTGGACACAGAACTTTAAAACCAGGCACTTTTGATGCAAAATGACAACTATATTGCTATTATGACAAGAATTATAAGACACGGCGTTTAAACAAAACTTAGACTGTCTTATTGCAACAAAATATTATCGAAATTATTGAGGTACCCGTTTTTACTATAAACTGAAAGAAGTGCTTTTTTACTCGAAGCGCAATATTTATATAAAAGTAAAACCCAAGCAATTTCTGTTTTATACCTACAATAATAAATTAGTTTAAAAAACAATGGACATCTTAAAAAAAAGACAGGAACGTTTTTCGATTAAGAGGTACTTTTAACACAATAATTTCTTCGATCGTTATTTTTTTTAAATAAACAAAAAAGTTTGCCATAAATTAGAAAATGTCCTTTAATTTCGTCGAAATTTAAATGAATAATTTCGGAATTAGATGTTTTAGCTTATATAATAGATTCTCAATATTTTTTATTGAATTCAGTCAGTAGGTCGTTCAAAATTGCCTTCGTCGTTTTTTCAGGTTTACATTAAAAAAAAGTTAATAAAACCAACCATCATCAGTCACTTGTTGGTAATGTTCTCGGGCCGCGGCGTCGTCAGTGGTATACACTATTATTACTAATTTTATTATCTATTTGATGACGTTATCGATTTCTGATTGTAATAGGAAATTGAAAAAAACGCTCGCTAGTATCTGTAGATGTTACATTTCAGATTTCATTGTTAATTTCTGAAAACGAATCGAAAGAACAATCCACGAATCTTTCGTGATTCTTCGTCGCACGTCGGAAATATTATACAAAAATAAAACATCAAGTCAACGATGTTATAACCATTATTGGCAGTATTGTTATTTATGCCATCATAGATGTGTCATAAATTGCTTATTTAATATTGCTTATTAAGGCGTCAACTTCAACACAGCTCCAGTGCTTTTTCCTTTAATTTCGCAAAAATAAGTCTCAAAAATTGAAATGTTAATATTACGCTTTCGAATGTGCTAACGCCATTGGCTCGGTGTGACATCATAATATAACGAAAAATCGTCTCTTATATTTCCAATCCAATTTATTCTTTAATTTCAATTTATTTTCCAATCGAGAAGTGTCCTTCTTTTCAAAGTTTCACCAATCACAAAAAGGGGTGCAAAAAGTCGCAGGTGACGTCACATGACGTCACTAATCGTTTTTGCTATTGGTCGTTCCCTCGGGGACGAGACGGTAGATGACGCAGGGGTTCCCGTCCTCTTTTTTATCGTCCACTTCAAACATAAAAGCTATGCACAATTTCACACTTTGGGAGTCCCGCGGTCGGTCTTTGTCAGAAACCACCTAAATTTTTATTTTATTTTTACAGCACTATTCTTTTAATCAATAATCAACTCCTGATTATCATCCAGGTCGACCTGTGCTCTGCCACTCCCCCCCCCGGGGTTTTATTGGGGGGAGGGGGGCAATTCCAAAACGGGGGAGCACGGGGGGCAACTTTTTTGAAACGGGGAGGCAATAAAACGGGGGGCAAGTAGAGGAGAAAGAAAAAAAAGAGAAAAGGACAAAAAGGACAAAAAAAAAGCAAAAATAAGGTAAAAATTGGTCTAAAATGGCTTAAAATACATTGAAATAGGCTAAAAACTGCAAAAAAATCGCGATGATGGTGTCATCATAGGTCAAAAATGGCATCATAATTTTAGGGTACTTTTTCATTTTTTGGCAGGGGGGCAATAAAACGGGGGGGGGGCGAATCCTCCAATAAATCGGGGGGGGGGGTATTTCCAGACCGTGCACAGGTCTGATAATCATTATAATAAATGCACTGATAACATTTTTGATTACGATTCGACGGTGTATTTAATCACGTCAGGATTTTAAAAACCCTCAAAATTTCATATAGTATTCCTGATCACGTCATATCTGTGAAAATGGTTGTGGGAGGAGCTGTTTTAACCAATTAGCGCTAAAGAAAAAAATTGATCTCCAATGAATAAGAGATTTTAATTTCTTTTTCCTAAGCTCTAATTGGCTTAAACCGATTCTATAACGTCATAACTCTGTAAATATATTTAACATTGATCAACTTTCGTTTAAATGCGAGGGTTTTGACCATCGTGATTACGACTACTAATTGATTACGTGAAAAATTCGGATCAATTACAATTATTTGAAACATCCCATAGTGTTGCTTATAGTATTAGTGATGTTCCCGGAACTTAGAGCTCTAGATCAACCACCAGAGCTCTGAAGCTCCGCCCTATTTTTGTATTAATTTCTTGAATAATTACAAAGCATTGCTATAGATAATTAAATTTAAAAATTTTTGTAACCAAAATTTTTATTTGAAATTTTTTTTAAACAATTAAAATAGCCCTAAAAAGGCGGTTGGATTAATTAAAAACATATTATAAGTTTAAAAAGCTTGAAATCGCTTATTTTAAGGACGAAGCTCTGGAGCTCCTTCCCCTTTAAATGGCAGGATTTTCGGAGCATAATGTCGGAGGCTAGGAAAATCACAATGTGGTATTCAAATTCAATGTTTTTTGCTTTAAAAAACATGATTTTTCAATCTTTTTTCATTAACCGAATATGTTTACAAAACCCACCTGAAGAATGGTAAAGTTCTCAAGGACGGAATTCATCATATAGCGCTCCTGAAGTTTCTTGAGCTGCGCGATAAATTTTACCATATACTCGCACATCGGAGATCTGTTAATTCTGTAGAAAAACCGGTTTCCTTCCGCTATCGGGCTTTCCGACTAAACAACACAAAAAACTTTTGGTTTTTTTTTACTTTTCAAAAATAACTAACAGAACCGCGATAATAAATTTAGATTAATTAGTGCATCGTTCAATTGGCGTATTTCCAAACTAATAGCGGAGTTTGTATAATACCTCAAATTAGTGATATTTCTTGGAGCTCCTGAGGGAGCTCTGCTTTAAATGACCGGAGTTCCGGAGCATAATATTGACGGATAAGAACCTCAATACCTTAAATATATCAATAAATCTTAGATTTTTAGCTTCACTGATATGGTTTCGATTTGCAGCTTCACATTACATATGTTTTCGTATATACTTATTCAGGTTCCTCTTTGGTTTAATTAAAGATTATCTTTTTTACATTTAACTTTAATTTTATTTTGGACTGACGTAATTTCTGGACAAATACTTATAATGCACGCTTTTTGTGCAAAACGTCCATAATACAATACAGCGACATTGCTGGTTGATAAGTTGCTTGCACATTGTTCTAACGCATTTTAAAATGTTAGACCCAGATCACACCGGAGTGACAAATGACAGTGTTGAGCTGTTAACGCATTGTCATTGGAACGCGTTGTCATTGGTCACTCCTAAGTGATAAGTAAACTAACCTTTGAATTCAGAAGAGTTTTTACACGCAATTTATCTTTTTTGGTTTAAATAATATACTTGGAAACGCTATATTTAAAATATTATCTTTGATATAGGGTAATTGATTTAAGTATATCAGGCCTTAATTTCGGAGACCGTCAGTTATTTTTGCCATGCGTAGAATTACAAAATAAACTGCATAGGCTAGATAGACATATATGAACAAGGGGTAGGGTGGGGTCCACCCCCCTCTCCTAGCCTTGAAATTTTTGGCCCCCCTAGAAAAAAATCCAGGAGGGGACCTCCCCCCGAATTTTCGAATTTTTTACCCCTGACTCCCCTCTAGATTTTGAAATCTGACCCCCTTCTCTCTCGAGAAAATTTTAAGGACTTTTTTTACACTAAATTTTCTTCCAAAAATGTGAATTTTGAACTCAAATTTATGTTTTTACACCCTTTTTATACAAGAATATGGCTTTTTATTCAATAAAATGTAGTATTTTTATATAATATTTATATTATCTTATAAAAAAATTATTATTAAAGTTACAACTAATACAATCTAAGTTATTATTAGATTTTTTGTCTGCAGTTATTATAGTTACAACAATATCAATAAAAATATTAGAATTTTAGTAACAACACTTACTTCCACTTTTTCGACGACTTGTTTTCCAAAAGAACAGACTTTTGTTGACACACTGATCACAATTCCTTCTTGGCCTTCGTATCTAAAGAGAGATACATAAATTAAGTAACTGTTTTTTATGTTCCGCCTTCAAAATTTACTATCAAAGATAAAAGGAACAAAAATTAGCTTTAGAACTAAAATTATTTTAATAAAGGTAACTTGATTCTATTGGCCACTCACCCAATATTATGACGAGCGCCAATAACTATAAAAATAATGTACTACTATTATTACTATTATTATTATTATCATTATAATCGCAATAAATACGATCCGAAGGGTTTCTGTTAAAACTAGCTTTGTTTACTCAACCTCAACTTTAGACACAGATTTTCAGGAAACACAGTTTCAGTTAACAAATCATCTTTTATTTCAGTTCAAAGTTATCAGTGATAAAATTACAATAGATAAATATAATACTTTAAAAAATAAAAAAAAAACTTTATGCGCTTTAATATTTTTATTGGGTTTTTAGTCCTCAAAGTTTTAAACAGAAATAATTTTTAAGGCAGGAATGTACCAGCTAATGATCACACCAACATAAAAAATCTTTTCGGGTATCCTGAAACCAAAACATCAAAAATAGTACGGGTGTTTCGAGCCGTGACAAGGGAACTTGGAGGCGTCAGATAATTTAAGAAACTTGAAACCTAGAAAATAGCTCAAAAATCTAAAACCCTACCGGCAATCCCCTCCTCCTTAAAATTTGAGGGTACCCTCCTGCACTGGACACACCCTTTCCCTTTCCCTAAAATTTGGAGAGGAGGGGTCCTAGTACTAGAAAAGGGGTATATATATATATATATATATATATATATATATATATATATATATATATAGATATATATAAATAAATATATATATATATATATATAGGATATACACAAAAAGGTTTTGGGACAGCCTCTCTCTCCTCCCCCCCGAAAAAAAATTAGGGGCTTCGGGTATATCCCCCACACCGATGAGGCTGACCGACCACCTATACTATTTCCCAACGACCCTAAACCCTAAAAAAAAACCCAAAAAGCTCTCTTTCTTACCTGCTGTCCACTCCGTAAAAGGTGTTGGTTTCGTCTTGGACGGATGGGAAATCTATGTCAGCCCAGAACTTAACCAGGAAGAAGGCATCCTTATGTTGACTCCGTTCGAACAATTCCAGCAGACCGTCACGACCCGACGGGAACTTGTCCGCGATCAAAGAGATCTCCAGCGGCTAAATCATATAACTTTACTCAATTCGTGAATAAAATTTGCATATTTCCAACGTACAGCTTTGATTTATCCATTATAGTTTGCTTAATCACTGTGCACTAATTGCGCATAAAGGGACACGTACCACCTAAATACAACCTAGATAATACGCAAAGCTTACTGTGGTGAAGTTTACGCAGTACAATTGTTAAGTGAAGATACCGTCACCCACCACCGTGAAACGAAGGTATCACCGCGGTGATACAACAGTTTCATTGTGGTAATCGAGGAAAAAAGCAATCACGGGAACGGGTTATAACACTTTTTCTCATACATTTTGGTGATTCTTAATTAGTTTTTCGTCAAAATGAATACTAATTTGTAAAAAAATTCTAATTTCTTACAATTTATCCTTTTTTAACGTTTGCTTAAATTACACTGCAGATTAAGCTAAAAGCTAAAAAAACGACCTCTAAACAAGCCTTAATCATACTCGAGGTTGTGACGCAATGGCAAAATGTAGGCCTTGCATTATACTGACTGAAGGTTCCTGGATCAAATCCCGACGATCAAGATACGCTACATTAGTACATTGTCATAATATTTATTGTTTTGTTATGTATTATTTAGCTGCGCAGTTAGTAGTGCCGAGTCACATCGGTCTTACCTATACTGCTGTATGCGAAATAAATAAACTAAATAATTAGGCTTTAATAATTAGGGTAACTGGCTTAAATTCTGCCTCTAGCTACTGTCCTATCTACACTCAAAATTATGTGAATTAACTAAATTCATCAAGATCAGTACCGATGATCTATATACCCATACGCAGTTCATCTCATAACTTTGCGCATTGCAAAAATAACCACAGGTGGCCGAAATTAAAGCTAGCTGAATTTAAGGCAGTTACCCTACAACAAAAGGGGGTGGTGGCCGAAATTAAATCTGGCAGAATTTAAAGCAGTTTAGTCATCTACAAAAAAAAAGTGGGGATGGTGACCGAAAGTAAGTCAGTTACTCTACAACAGAACGGGGATGGTGGCCGAAATAAAGTCAGTTACTCTACAATAGAACGGGGATGGTGGCCGAAATTAAGTCAGTTACTCTACAGTAGAACAGGGATGGTGACCGAAATTAAGTCAGTTACTCTACAATAAAACAAGGGTTGTAGTCAAAATTAAGGATGGCTGAATTTAAGACAGTTACTTTATAATAAAACGGGGGTGGTGGCCGAAATTAAGGTCGGCCGAGATTTAGCCAGTTACCTTACAATAAAACTGGGGTGGTGGCGGGAATCAGAACTGGCCGAATTTAAGTCACTTAACCTACAATAAAACGGGGGCGGTGGCCGAAATTAAGACTGGCCGAATTAAAGTCAATTACCCTACAATAAATTGGGGGCTCACCTCCACATCAGAGTACTCCACGGCAGCCAGGTCAGAGTCGATTCGTACCAGTTCGTGGCGTCTGGCCGCTTTCGTCTGTTCCGCGTCCGGTTCCACGTAGGCCGAGAACTCGCAGAGGCGGAATCGCTCGGTCCAAATCGTCCGCTTCTCGTAGGAGGATGAGGGGGCGGAGGTCTGGCTCAGGCTGTTGGCTATTGGCTGAGCGGCGCCAAGGGCCCCGCCCCCGAAGGCGAACGGGGTGTAGGCGGAGGCGGGCGGAATTCCGGAGGCCCCGCTCCCCCTCCCGGGGTACCCGCCCATCCCGGCGGCGGCCGGACCCACACCACCACCCGCTAGGGAGCCGAGGAATCCTCCTTTAACGTCCGGCCCTCCTTCCAGACTGGGGGGAAAGGGACCACCGGGAGCCCAAAGACCGGCTTGGAGCTAAAAATAACACATTGTCCTTACTTCCTTACAAGGAGTCACAATACCTAGAAAATCAACGTCACACTTACTCATAACCATAGGTGGGCAGGGGGGGGGGGTTGGGGTTGGGGGGTTATACCTCCCCCCAAAATTTCGGATTTTGCTGACACCCCCCCCCCCTAAATTTGGGGTAGTCGGGGACACCCCCCCAAATTCGCCTCCCGGAGAAAAATTTTTAAGCGTTATAAAAGGGCTAAAAAAAATTTTCCGCGCTTCGCGCGGAGAGTTAATTGACAATTTATCTTAGTTTTTCGATTACAAATCGATTATCCCGTTCAGTAGTTAAGGTATACAGTTTAATAAAACTACTATAAACTCTATATTATCCTTTAATTAACGTTTTAAACACATGTTTTAAATGTGTAGGTATAAGAAACCTTAAATTTTGTAATAAGTACCATCTGGAAATAGAATTTTAAGTGTATTTTGGCGCCTTAAATTAAAAATTTTCTCCCCAGGGGGGCATTCTGCCCCCCGGACCCCCCTGACAAGGGGCTCCGGCCCTTGACCCCGCTGGGGGGCTCTCGCCCCCCAGACCCCAAATATCTGGGGGACTGCCGCCCCCAGACCCCCCTTCAGGGTTAGTACTTAGTAGTGCCCCCAGACCGCCCCCCAGAAATGAAATCCTGGGCACGCCGACGATACTGCAAAGAGGGGGGGTTTAACCCCAAATTTTTCCCTTTGCCGACCTAAGAGAGGGTTCTAGACTCAACTCCTAGCTACGCCCATGTATGTATATAATCTTTAATTAAATATAAGATTATGGATTAAAAAGTTTGTGTTACTTGACTTTATAATCAAGACAATAATATAACTATTCTATTATTACGTAATTATTAAAAAAATTATGATTTCTAATCTAATTGTAAGAATATATAAACACATTATTATTAAAAGAATTAAAAAATAAAATTTATAACTTGCAATAAGGTCTTATTTTAGTTTTACACAGTTTTAAAGCATTTATAAGCTTGTTTTACCTTTTTTTACGCGTTTTACACCCATTTTAAGGCAGCGCGGAAATATAAGGTACACCCCCCCCCTCAAAATTTGGGTCTTGCCGGACACCCCCCCTAAAATTTGACCCCCCCCCCCAAAATCCGAGAGGCTGCCCACCTATGCTCATAACCTATATCTATATATAAATATTAAATAGATGTAATGTCTGTGTAAGTGCGTGCGTGCGTGTGCGTGTGTGTGTGTATATGTGTGTTCCGTAACAACCCAACGGATTCAGGTGAATGAGGCATCATTGGAAAGCTTATATCCCGGGGAGTGTCATAAGGCGGTCAAAATTTCAAAAAAATTTACATGGACATATTTACACTGGACAATTTTTTTTTACCAAAGGGGGAACTATGGATTGTGGAACTTAAAAAATTTTTTGTTTTTGATTTGGCTCAAACTTATTGGTAAAAGTAATTAGCCACTGTAAAACCAGAATACCATGTTTATTTTTGAAAAAAAAATAAACATGGACATTTTCACATTGGACAACGTTTTTTTTACTAAAGAAGGAAATAATCTTTCTCCCCAACAAAAAAAAAGATTGGGCTAAATTAGATATCATTGCAAAGTTTACAGGCTGGGAAATATCACAAAGGGGTTGAAATTTAAAAAAATCACATGGACGTCTTTAGGTTGGACAACACATTTTCACAAAAAAGGGGCCCTATGGACTTTGACAGTTGAAAAAATTTTGTCTTTGAATTGGCTCAAACTTATTAGTGAGAGTAAGTAGTCAATGGCACGCGAAAATATTTTTTTGGAAAGATGAACATGGACATCTTAATACTGGACGGCATATTTTCGCTAAATCGGAGAGGTACTCTACTCTTCAACCGAAGAAACGATTAGGCTAAATGAGATATCATTGCAAAGCTTACAAATCGGGAAATGTCATAAAGAGATTGAAATTTTAAAAAATCGCATGGCCATCTTTAGACTGGACAACATATTTTAAGAAAAAAAAATAGCCCTATGGAATTTAAAAGTTGAGAGATTTTTTGTCTTTAAATTGGCTAAAACTTATTGGTTAGAGTAATCAGTCAATGGAAAGCCAGAATATTACGGGTTTTTTTTGAAAAGATGTACATGAACATCTAAACTGGACAACATATTTTCACTAATAAGGGAAGGCTTCTACTCCCCAATCGCAGAACGGATTAGGCTAAATGAAATATCATTGCAAAGATCACAGTATAGGGAATTTCAAAATGAGTGTTGAATATAAAAAAATAACATGGACATCTACATCTTGATGCGGGACAAGAACCTTTTACAAAAAAGGAGATGGACTTTCATCTCCAAAAACAAAAAAGATTAGTCTAAATGAGATATCATTGAAAAACGCTTACATTTCTCGTCGAAAAAACGAAAAATAAAAAAAATTGCCAGTGATCATGTAGCCAATTTTTATTCAGTTGCGTCGCATGTTTGTTGTTTCCCTGCATTTGATACTTTCTCAAAAAAAAAAACAAAAAAAAACAAGTGGTTACTTTATTTTACTACCCTGCTAATTTCACCCCGATCGAATTTATTAGTCTGTACAAAAATGAGATAAGCTGCAAAAATTTATGCAAGATATATATCGCTAACGGAACGATGAGTACATACGAAAACTTAATTCGTATATTGATTTTTACTTTAACTTTTATCTAATTTTGTTAGCAAAATATGCTTTCTTATAAAATTTTTTATAATTTATAGCAATTTTGCATAGACTTTTTAAATTTACTGCTACGCTATATGCCCGATATGTCAGTAAAAATAAGCAGCCAACTTTATTCAGTTAAGTCGAATTTTGCTGTCGTTAACTTTTCACTACGCTATGAAATTATTACTTTTTTCCCAATCGCAACGCTTCACTTTCGCTACCCTCGACACCTGGGCAGTTCGTCACACCAGCTTAACCTGTTCACCTTAACTGAATAAAGTGGATAACTGTCCACTTACGGGGTTATTAGAACCGTACAGACTACCCAAACCGGCGGCTAGTTTCTGACCCATTTGTCCCATGCTCACTATCTGAGCGCTGCTCATTGAGCTGAAGGAATGTTGCAGCTTGTCCTTGGCACATGGGTCCTGCAAAGAAATTTAAATTTTTCACATTATTCTATTTTCTACTTCAACCATATTGTATCTACAATACAACTATACAAGTTGCATCCTTGGCACATGGTCCGGCAAAGAAAATTAAAATTTTGATATAGATGGTATTAGTATTTTTCCACTTAAGGAGTATTTGATGTCGCATGTACAATACAATCCACGTCAAGTCAATTTAGTAATCGAAAGCTTCCAAACCTTATCATCATTATCATATTTTGACCGAGTTAAAATATTAGATCACGAGCGATAGATTTTTGTCGCTAAATCTTTTTATTAATTCAAGCAAGCATCAGCAGCAAAAACGCCCCAAAATGCTGTTACAACCAAGCGTCTCTGACCAAAGCAGTGTTTTTATACAAAAACTAAAGCCCGGCTCACACTGAGGTGGCAATGCCACCGAAAAAGGTTGAATTGCCACTGCTGTTGTGTCTTACGTTAAACATAGGAGGACGTGTTCACACTGAGGTGGCAATGCCATCTCAAGGTGGTATTGCCAATTGCCACCGCTGTCGTATTCGATTCATAACTCCGTTAACTGGTGGCAGCTCTTGAAAAATTTTTTAAATATGCACTAAAAACTGCTTAAAAATCGTCCCCTGGTGTTTGCGTGAACATACTTTTACTTTTGTTTTTTTTTTACCTAATTTCTGCGCAATTGTCTGACCTTAAAAATTATCAAGCGAAGACATTGTATATACAACACAACTATATATTTTCTGATGTTTTTAAATTTTGCGAATGAGTATGGTGTATGTTATAATAACAAAAAATATTACTGATACTATTAATTCCACTGTATATTATATAAATCTGACCTTCCCGCGTAGCGGGAAAAATTTTTATATTGATTAATTTCTGATTTAAGAATGCACTAAGATTTGTATTGAATTTTTATAACTCAATATTTAAATAAAATAAAAAAAATAAAATAAATTAAAAAAAAATCTATACAAAATGCCACGCTTCGCCATGGGGGGAGGTGGAAATGCGGACAACCCCACAAATGTAAAAACCGTTGTTAAGGAGTTTAAAACAGCCATATCAAACCTACATATCTTATAATATACTAGTTTTAACATCTATATAGTATTGCCATTCAATATCTGAGCCAAAGGCACATGCCTTAGCTATGTATTGAATGGTACAATCCATCGAAATTAAAAAAAAACTAACAAAATGATTAATGTACACTTCCCGCGAAGCGTAAAAAATTTCAGTTTTTCGGGTATTTGTATGTTTTTCGCATCAGAAATGTTTGTGAATTTATATATAAAGAAAAAAATTTTTCTCCAAACATTCAAAAACCGTAAGGGTCGACACCCCTTACGAAAAAATCCGGCTTCGCCGAATTTCTGGGTGAGGAGGGCGGCCGCCCCCTGGCTACGCCACTGAAGAAGGATATTACGGTTTTAACAGAAAAACGCGTGGGAATTGCATAAAAAATGAAAAAAAAGTTTGGTTTTATTGCAAAAATATTATTTAAAAAAGAAACTATTTTAATGAAAAATCAATTTTCAGTAGTTTTTTGCCAATTTTAAACACACGTATGTACATAGTACTGGTGAATTGAATACGAATTCGCAATTTTTATGCATTTATAAAAGATTTGCAAATTTTGGCTGCGCCGTTTCTAATATAATTCAATGCACGGCCTTGGGTTAAAATTAGATGTATGACGAGTTATTAAACAATCTAAAAACAAAATCATTTATGTTTAATTATAAATAAAACTTTTAAGTTTGTTTTTGCGAATACAAAAGTCAAATTGAGCAGGAGACATCAGAAAATAGTCATAAAAATATACAAGATCTTGCAGTGTCATTTCTTGAACTAAAGCGTGGAATTATTCATGCTGTTTTCGCCGTTGAAAAATAGGACATACCCACTATCTTCTGCGAGCTTTTTACTGTCCTTTTTGAAGTACAAGCAATAAAAGAATATCTATATTTTCAATATATTTAGAATCATAAAGTAAAAAAGTATGTACTAACTACCAAATTTTCTTGGTTCTACACGCGAACGAAATGGTGGCATTACGTCTCCAGCGGTGGCAATGCCACCTCAGTGTGAACCTAGCGGTGGCAATGCCACCGGTGGCATTGCCGACTCAGCGTAAACCGGGCTTAAAAGTTTATTACCACACTACAACTATACTTTTAATATGAGAATCTTGAACAAAAACCACACTCCAATTCTATATTCGAAAGCTCCTCTCTTGGCGTAAAAGTTTTACGCCAAGAGAGGAAAAAGTACACGGAAAGTGTCCGCAACATACCTTGAGTTTAGATGAGAATTCCCGTTGTTTTTTTCTAGCTAGAACCTGAATATGAGATGAGACCTGTTTTCTTGTTCGTGTCTTTCCTGTTCGAAGCTTTATATATCTGGCTATGAGTTCATTTCTACCTAAAACATTAACAGAAATTTAAAAAACTTTTTTAAAGTAAGCTTAAATTTAGCATTTGTATAATATATACAATACAATAATTCTACAAAATAAACGATGATGTGTAAAAATGCAAAATTGTGGTAAGTACCAATTAATTTGAAGATAAATATTCTAATTTGTTATTTTTATAAATTTTCTCTCCTGATTATTTTGTCTTCTAAATAACAAACACAATCTACAAGAATGGACGTGATGCGTGCTATCGTGTCTTGTGTTTCCTGACTTCCCTCAGATTAAGCTTAGTAAGATATCATTAAAAAGCTTAGATTCCAAGGAAGTGTCGTAAGCGGGTTGGATTTTTAAAAAGCAACATAGACATCTTTATACCGAAGAATGTAATTTCATCAACGGGAGAAATTTCTTTCTCTAAGTCGGTTTCAAATTATTAGTATGAGTCATCAGCTAATGAAAACCTTTTTTTTTGTTTTAAAATCAAAATGGAAAGCCATGTTTTTTGGAAAAACCAACGTGGACATCTTTACACTGTGATAAAACGGATTTTTTAAAAGGGCTTTTGGATTTTGCTACTTTAAAATTTGTTTGACTTCAAGCTGGCTTAAAATTATTGGTAGAAGACATTAGTTGATGGAAAATCAAAATACAATATTTTAAAATCAACATAAGACACCTTGATACTAGCCAACACAGTACACCAAAGCCCCCAAGGGTCCTTTAGATTTTTCAAAAACAAATTGTCTCTAAATTGGCATAACATTATTGGCAGTGCTATTGGGAAGAAGATGAAGAGCAAAAATATTAGGTCAAACAACACTATCACGTAGACACAGGGACGTAGGGTTTCATTTTGGGGGGTGGGCGGATTGTTGTACAAAAAAAAATTTTTCGGGGAAGGGGCGAAGCCCCCCTTAATTTTTGAAAACGTTAAAAAAAAACAGGGATAAACGTAGATAAAGCTGTATAATACACTGTTTTTGGCCTAATAACGTATTATCTAATGTTTTTAGCCGTAAAAATATGTTTTCTTAGGTAAAAATTACATTAGCACACATTGGCAGAGCCTGGATTTTACAAAAAAGGAATCTAGAGACCTTTCAGACCCTTTGGCTACACCCATATTGTAAACCAAAGCACATGAGCAGCATCTCGACTCCATGTTTTTTAAGGTACCTACCTATATATGAAAAAAATCCGAGCCAATGCTATAGGCGGCTAGAAAATTTAGGAGGGAGGAGGTACATAAGTCAACCAATATGATTGTTTGTTTTGCTTTCTGTGTAGTACTTATCACTTATAAAAAATATTGTACTAACTTTGAAATAACATTAGCATTAGGCAAGATAAATAGCGAGATATATGTATGTATATACTATAGAAAGTGACCGCTGAGCGAAGCGAAGCGGAAAAAATTTTTGGTTTTTGGGGGTCAATTGTGGTACTAAAGTTATTTTATAGTTTGGCGCCGAGTGATTAGCGAGGCGCTAGTAAATTTTGAATTTTTAGCCTCTGAAAACCCCCAAATTTTACTATCTGGCGACCATTTCAGGGGGAAAGGCGGCCGCCCCCCCCGCCCAACCACTATCCTTATTTTTCCCCCTGTCCGACCGTTTCGGCTGGAGGGGCCGCCCTACCCCACCCCCTGGTTACGTCCCTGCGTAGAAACAAACGACTTTTTGATGCGTACAATATTTTTTTCCACTAAAATTTTTTTTACTGTAGGGTATTTACTAAAAACGTGTATTATAGGGTTTTTGTGAAAACTTCAAATCTAATGTTAGAATTTTTAAAATTAAAACTATTTAATGTAGCTTTTGATTTGTGTAGTGAGTGAAAAAAAAAACTACAATGAATTGTCTAGTCATGTCTCCTAATATACGTAAATGGCCATAAGACATTGCGGTTTATATTATCATTTTACAGGCGCAAAATGTTGTAACAAGCATAGTAGGTAGTGCAAATTTCCTTGAATGACAATGAATTGACAAATTCAAAATGATATATAGGGTATTTTCATTGTTTAAGAAAACTTTTTTTAAATTATAGATTTAGTTATATAATGTTTTCATTTAAATTCGTAAGTTGCTGATTGCATCAATGTATGTGATATATTTTATTAAAGGTCCAGCAGTAACTTCTTATGCGTTTCCTAATCCTACTTGTACGGTACTGTAAAGAGCACTACTGGAAACCTGTCGCTATAAATGGCATTTCAGATTCGTCATTTTATTTCAGCACAAAAGTGTATCTATTTAGTATCCATCTAAAAATCCTTTCTGAGTTACACAATGTATCTTCTTGAAACTGAACCTGTCACAACGGATTAAAGAATCCAGCACAAATAATTACTATAAAAAACCCTTAAACAACAAAATATAATCGGTGTTTTTTCAATATCCGCTTCAGTTCAAAATTTCCCTTTATCGCAGTGGTATGTCAATAGTAATTGTTTCGCAAATCTCAAATTTATTTGATCGGACTTGATTAAACGTGTCAGTTGTTTATATTTATAATAAAAAAATCAAGGGCATTTGTACCAAAAAAAAACATTCAAACTAAAGAGGAAATAAAGGGGAAAAAGGAATTAAAATTAAAATCATTAAGTTTGATATTTTTTTGCTTCTATATGATGAAATTCTAATGTAGTAATTTCGAATGTCTAGTTCTTATCGCTTCAAAAATATTTCGTTTGTTTAAACAAAAGAATTAAATTTCAAACAAAATCCAACATAAAGTTTTAAGGATTTTATGTAATTCAAAATATAAAACGTATGGCTTTCGTGATGCGATGCGCAATATTATCTAATAGATACTACAATAGCTAACTGATATTTATATGCACCCATCTCATACAAAAATACTTTTCGAAAAACTTTTTAATGACATTGAAAATTTTCTCCTTTATTCTATTTCATGGGCGTTAATAGAAGCATAAAAAACAGGCTGATTGTTATTTATTATATATACAAATGTTCGTTCACCTCTCGTAATGCAAAATTTGTATGCTAATAAACCAAAAAAAAAAACACCTTTTAAAAGCATTGCGAATCCCTTTATTAATCTAGGCAGGCTGTCTCTTTTTTAAACAATGGAAAGCACTAAAAGTCAGAAAAACTTTTAATGCAGTTACAATTTGATTCAATTATTTATTTAATTTTAAAAAGCTTAAAAAGTTTTATTAATTTATTTTGATTAGATACTTTATACGTTATCTTATCCCTACCAGCTACTTGTCTTTTGTTAATTGTCACGTCCACAGTTAAAGTATGGTACAAAAACAACACCAAAGTAGCACAAATTTAGAACTGGAGACCAATTAAATAAAATATTAAGAATGGGGTGGGTCCAACGTGGTCATACCAAGATCACAAAACAAAGTAACACAAATTTAGAAGTGGAGACTATACAATTAATCGAGCGGTGAGCGGAGCGAAGCGCGAGAAAATTTTAAAAAAATGGCTGTTCAAGACTCCTAAATTTTTATACTTGGCGACCAAAAAGGAGGATCTAAAAAATACCCAAAAAAAATTTGCGACATCGCCCAAATTTCGAGGGTCGGGTATTCCTCCCAAAATCCGGGAGGCTGCCCATCTATGCTCCCAGGTATGTTTATTCTGTTTTTAATACAGTCCCCGAAGCATAGCCGTAACTTTTTCATATATATGTAACCGTCCCGTTTAATTCCACTAATTATCCCGACAGACAGGAGCGAGATCATTACAACAAAATGAGTCAAACTCAATTAAAAAATATTCAATATAAAACAACACTTTGACACATTTGAGAAATCAGCAACATACCCCCATTTTGATTTTAGTATACCGTAATAAGTCACAGAGAATGTGGAAATACGGTTTCGGCGATCAATTATTTTGTCAACCGAAATGCAACTACTAAACCAAAGGAAAAAGTAACAGTTCTTTTGATTTTATACCATCTTTGACTTATTTTGCCGTTAAAATGACGATGTATAGACAGCAGTGTTAGTCACTTTAAAACGGCAGGAGAGAGAAGGAAAGAACGATGTCTTTACTTTTTACCTCAGTTTAGTCACTTTGTGTGTGTATTAAAACTCTTGTTTACCGGAACGAATTATTACTCACCCCCTTCAGGGTTAGGGACACACTGTCACAATACGCACATTTCGTTTATTACGCTGCCAGTTCTTTACCGCTCAAAACCATCAACGCGCTTTCGAAATCTAACAAATTACGCAATAATAACGCAATGTCTCGGACATTGTTATTTGTGACCAAGGGTTTTTTTGGTATAATTTGTTGCTTTTAACTCAAGAAGCTTCGCTTAATGTATAATTGGCACAGAATTTCAAATATCTTAAAACCGCATAATCATGCAAACACAAAATTTTTGGTATTTTAATTTTTCTATTCGCAATAAAAAAATACAAAATTTTTCGCTACTTTACCGTATAAGTATACTTTTTTAAATTAAAAATAATAATAAGAAGAAGATGATGAATTTAAATTACAAAATTTACCCACGTTGTTTAATTATAGTTAATTTTGTTAATTGTTAGTTAATTAATTTTGTGCGGTTTCTATGAGGGGATGTTGGTTGTCTGCTCTGTACAATCCTTATTGTTGCCAAAAGGCTGTTATTGTGCAGTTGGAAGTTTTTATTTGTCTTTTTTTCAAATTTTTTATTTTGATCAATAAATCGATAACAAGGACCTAAATCAAAAAAGTGCTTCCTAAGAAAGTTGCGTAATTCCTTCTTCTTTCTTATGAGCCCATGTTTATTTTTGATGAATCAGTAACGAATGAGTAATATCGCTTTTAAGGATGGAGCGTTGGAATAATAATAATAAGAAGAAGAAGAAGAAGAAGGTTCTAAATTTCAAAATTTACCCACGTTCTCTAATTATGGTTGGCGCGGCGCCACGGGGCTAAATCGCCCCGTGGCGCTCCCGCGCCACCCATGAAAACAAAAACCTGAACAAATAAATGTGAAGCAAAAAAAACGCGAAGCAAATAACATAACATTCATTAATAAAGTAAATATAATAAACGCGCAAATAGGATTGCAAGACTTCAGAGAGGTAACCAGAGAGACACTGGAGTGCCCAAAAAGTAGATAATAACAAAGCACAAAGAAATCTTAGAAAAGAGAAGGAAAATGACATACAGAAGTAATTAAAAAATAACACTAATCAAAGCAAATGCAACACAGCACCAGTTGACCACCAGTAAGCAAATTAAAGCAAATTTTTAATTGAAATAAAATAAATGATGAAAAGTTTCAAAAATCAATGAGCAGATCAAACAATAAAATTAAAGAAATCGGTCATTTATTAGTATAATTCATTTCACATATTGAAGCTTATAATTTTCCTTACTATTTTTAAACAAAATATATAGCAGATAGACTTAAATAAGTGCGTCTTTGCCTTTAACTAATGTAAAAACAATAAATAACCTAAAAAATGCGCAAAAATTTTGATGGTTTTTAACGTTTTTAGCTAATTTTTTTAAAAAAATCAAAAATTTCAAGCTACAACCCCCTCCCCCCCTTTTGAAAAATTTGTACTGGCTACAATACAACCCCCCCCCCCCTTTCCGAAATCCTAGCTACGCCCATGCCCATCACCATAGCTTCACATTACTCGAAGCTATTATTTCTATTATAAAATTTACACGCGGTTTAGAAGTGTTTGTCATTCTTTTTATTCTAGGTTTGGAATTTAAAATATAGCAAACGATAAGTTTAGCTTTCACAAACAGCAGAAAAAACATTTCATTCCATATCAGCTTTTATTCAGGTTTTTTTGTATGAAGCGGCCGAATTGTTTCCAAACTGAAATGAAAACATATGTGACAGACACATAAAGGCGCGGTAATACATCGTATGACAAATCTTATGACGAACATGTTTAAACTCCTCCTCAATTTTTCGAAATAAACAGCTATACAAACAAAAGTTACGGCGGTTTGTTAAAATATAAAAACAGTGTAAAAGACATAATGTACTGGTACTACAATAATATACCTAATAAAAACAAAAGCATTATTAAATTAAAAAGCAGACCTAGTTCCACATTTTGAAGCGAAGTTCCACTTATTTCGAAGCCCCGAAACTATAGCATATTGTGCTAATATCATAAAAAACTAAAAATGAAAGGTTATTTTGTTAAAAATTTTTTTAAACCGAATTTAAAACTGGGAAAAAATTTTAGGTGAGCAAAACATAATTTTCTAATGGTATGGTTGACTTGATTCAGACGAAAATTCTATATGGCAATGCATATTGCATAGCTCAGCTACCACCATTAATCTTCAGAAATTAACAAAACTTTTATATAAATCAGCCTTGAACGTTAGCGAGATATGCTCATCTGAAAATATTTATAGTCTCCATCAATATTGAACATGCCACGCTTTAATTTTTTTAGCGCATTAAAAACAATAAATAAACGGTCCAAAAAATGCGGACGTATAGAGTAATTTAAATATATTTCAAGGTTGAATAAACTCAAATATATAACTTAATTAACAAGCATACACAAAGGTGGATAATCCGATGATTCGGGACAAAGGTGTGACACTCGTGTTTAACAAACGCGGCCATGCGAAAGACAACCAGCGGACGGACGGGTGTCATCGTGACGGACGGGTGTCATCGTGACGGACGGGTGTCATCGTGACGGACGGGTGTCATCGTGACGGACGGGTGTCATCGTGACGGACGGGTGTCATCGTGACGGACGGGTGTCATCGTGACGGACGGGTGTCATCGTGACGGACGAGTGTCATCGTGACGGACGGGTGTCATCGTGACGGACGGGTGTCATCGTGACGGACGGGTGTCATCGTGACGGACGGGTGTCATCGTGACAGACGGGTGTCATCGTGACGGACGGGTGTCATCGTGACGGACGGGTGTCACTATAAATGCTTTGAAAACCATGTTTCTAAACATATTTTGTCTTGCTGGCCGATTTTCAAAAACTTTTACAATTTAATGCCGTACCTTTTATTAAAACTCGAATAAGCGACAAAAAACAATTGCTGCGTGAAAACCAGAATAAATAACACAAATATTATTATGCTAGTTTCAAATCACATTTATACAAATTTAAATAATTTAAATAAGGGCAAATTTAACCTCTTTTAATATAAAAAAACCGCGAAAACAAATTAAGAAATTACATTTGTATTAATTTGTCATAAAATAAATTAAAAAATATGAAAAATATGTCTACAATTACTTAAAAGGACTATTTGTTTAAAAAATAACCAAGAACAAAAAAATTTTCAGTTTAGTTTAAAAATGATACGTGAAAGAAGCAAAAGGATATGACATGCCAATGTGCACAATCGTAGTTCCTATAAAATAAGTATTCGTTATTTTCATTCGGGTTTTTTTCATGTAAAAAAAATAAAGAAATTAATGAATTAATAAATTAAATTAAACATAGAAACATTAAACAAAGAAATAAATTAAACATTAATATTTATGTTAGAAATATGCCTAGGCGAGAAAAAACACTACTACTGAGGGGTTCAAACTTAGGTCCCTCAAATGCGTATCCAAAGACGTATCCACTGCGCTACCGTAATTATTTTTAATAGGCAATATTTTTACTTTTCTTTGGTGTTTTCGGGAATTTTTAAAAATGAACTTTATTTTGCATTAAAATGACGACAAATCTGCGGTATTTTTTATAAAAAATGTATTAGTTTGTATTTAGTTTTTTTGTATTTCTTGTTTAAAAAAATTACAAAAATATGCATTTGTTGTGTTCTTTACAATCCTTTAATTTGTAAAATATAAAATATATTCAAGGTTTTTAACGATTTATTCCATGCTACTTTGTCATTTTGTTTTGATTTTGGGGATATTTTTTTATTTGCCACTTTATTATTAGTTTTTTGAAGAAAAGGAAGAAGGCTCATTAAATACATCCAGTAAAGATTTATCCCCCTTCGCTCGGTACTCAAAATAACACCTGAATAAGTGTAGAAAAAACCTTAAAAGATGTTTTGAAAAAAGCAAATGATTACGTAAAACTACTTTCTTTAAAACTAAGTGACTTATGCTTTCACTGTAAAGCATATTTTTTTTATTTATGTATTACATCTATATTATATTCTTGAGAATGCTGAGCTAAATGTTTGGAAGCCAGCCAAGAAGATTAAATAAATATCTTTAGAAACATGGTTTTCAAACCATTTATTGTGACACCCGTCCGTCACGATGACACCCGTCCGTCACGATGACACCCATCCGTCACGATGACACCCATCCGTCACGATGACACCCGTCCGTCACGATGACACCCGTCCATCCGCTGGTTGTCTTTCCCATGGCCGCGTTTGTTAAACACGAGTGTCACACCTTTGTCCCGGATTATCGTATTATCCACCTTTGGCATACATACAAATAATACTGAGCTCCTCATCCTCCCCCCGCTTTTAATGAGAGGAACTGCGGAACAAGACATTTTACGTTGGGAAGCAAACTAAAATCTATATAAATCTTTTCGGATTTAGCGCTTTTCCTTTATGTTTTTATCGAGAATTTAAACATCGCTCAATTTAGCACCGCATAGACAGCAGTGATTTTACAGACCATGCAAAAACCTGGCGGTTTTATGTCTGGTCGGCGCCAGCCGTAGAAATTTCTAAGGTAAAAAACACTCATCGGCGCCGAAAAATTCGTAAATTTCAAAGCTTTTTTAATCGGAATCTAAAAAAATAACATGATTTAATATTGCAGTGAATTTCTTTATAATTTAATGCAAACTCACGTCAATACAACTTTTTTCTGAAATAAAAACTTCAAATTAAAATTGAGAAGAAACATGTTTTTAAAAAGAACCGCCAAACAGAAAATGAAACATAAACATCTTATTTACTAAACTTTATTTTCATTCCATTCCAATAATAACTGTGAAGCACGAGATGAAGCAAAGGAAAACTGCCTACTGAGCTAATTAGTTATTAGTTATATTCACTTGTGTCAAATCAATGTAAATTATGAGTTCCAATGAGATTTTACTAGTTTTAAATCTAGTTCTGACCTGTATATTTAAAAAAAAAACAAGAACCTAATGTTCAAGTGATTTTTAACGCTCCAAACTCCAAATAAAAACAAAAAATCAATTTTAAAAAATATTTTAAAAAAACACGATAAACACACTCTCTATAAATAAAGATAAATTAGGATTAGAGGGGGACAGGTTCTCGTTCTGGTAAGTTTCACTCTTTCCCCTAGATTTAAAACTTGTCCCCTCCCTCCTAGAAAAAATCCAGAAAATCTAAGGCCCCTCCTTCTCTCCCCGGGTTTGTAACACCGTCTTTGCCACAATGGTTAAAAGATTACACTAAAATGTCTTCGAAACGATTTTTTATTCTATATCGCGTCTCAAAAGCAGAATATAAATCGCCACTAGCTCCTTTGTCATGGCCGTAGCCAGGATTTCAAATGAGGGGGGGGGATTTTTTTGGAAGGTGCTTCATACGTGCCTACAAAGAGGGTCTGGGGAGGAGCAGGAGCCTCTTGTCAGGAGGGGTCCGGGGGGCAAAATGCCCCCCGAGATGGGAAATTTTTTAACTTTAAACTCTAAAAAGGCACCAGGAAACCGAAAGTACAGGATTTAACTTTAAGTACAGGATCCTAATTTATTTTCTCTTTTTTAATAGATACAACAATAAAAGTTATAATAAAATGGTATTAAGGTACTATTATAGGCCATTTTAATTAAAAAAGAACAAACGTTTTTTTTTAAATAAAAAAAAATCTTTATTCAATTTTGGTTAGGTTTTTATAGTAAATTCTGCAGTTATTATTATGCACTGCACTAATGTTTTGAATTATTAGCGTAGATGAACTCGGTCACCGAAGCTAGGGGTGGGGTGTTTACCCCGGGTAAATGACATTTCAAAATCTAGGAGGGGGGGGGGGCATAGATGTTTTTGGTCGGGTCCGCTAGGGGGGGGGTCCGCCCCCGGGTGGAAGGCCAAAATTTTTTAGGGGGGGGGGGTCCAGGAGGGGTCCGGACCCCCCCTGGCTTTTTAGGGGGGGTCGACCCCGGGTGCGAGATTTCAAATTTCAGGGGGGGGGGGGTCCAATTTTTCAGCAAAATTTTTTAAACTCAATAATTTAAGTGTTTTTAGGTCTAATATTGAATTTTATGTATTAAAACAGCCTATTTAGGCCTAAAAAGTGTATTTAAACACTGTTTTTAACTAAAAACCTGTGTTTTTGACAGTAAATAAAAAAAATATACTTCCAAATTGGTCGGGAGGGGGGGGGGGGAGGGGGGTCCAGCCTTCCAGGGGGGGTAGGTCGGACCGCTCTCGAGCTTGGGGGGAGGGGGGGGGCCCCCCTGGATTTTTTCCAGGGGGGGGGTCCAAAATTTTGGCTCTAGGGGGGGGGGTGCACCCCTCTGTCCCCCCCCCCCAAAAACATCTATGGGGGGGGGGGGGGGGGTCGAACACCCCTAGCTTTCTAGGTGATATCAAGCAGGGGTGGAAGATTTTGAAACCTAGAGGGGGGTCAGGTGGGGTCCAATGTCCGAAGCAAAATAGTTTTAAACCATTAAAGGTTTATTAGTTTTTTTTTAATAGTTTTTTATAAGATGATACTACATTTTATTGAATAAAAAGCTATATTATGATATAAAAAGAGTGTAAAAACATTAATTTGTGTTAAAAATTCACGTTTTTGGAAGAAAATTTAGTATAAAAAAGTACTTAAAAATTTCCCGAGAGGGGAGAGGGGTCAGATTTCAAAATCTTGAGGGGGGTCAGGGGTAAAAAATTCAAAAATTTGGGTGAAGGGGGGGGGGCTGGACATTTTCCTAGGGGAGGCAAAATTTTAAGGCTCGGGGGGGCACCCCCCTACCCCCCCCCCCCCTCCTTGTTCATCTATGATTATTAATAATTTCATTTTTGTGAATAAGAGGTTTTATGATCCTAAATCACTATTATTTATGTACATTGCAGAGTCATTAGGAAAAATTTTTTTTTCAATTTAAAAAAACCAAAGGGGGATCCTTGCAAAGTTTTTTGCCTTCCCAGAATTTGAGGGGGATTAATCCCCCAATAGCCCCTGGCTACGGACTTGTTTGTGTATTCCGGAAAGATTCAAAAACACCTTACTTTCCGTGCAATTAACAATCAGGGGTTCTCTTCTTGTTCTTCAGACGCAGTTTATCGCAAGAAATTATCAAAAATAGGCTTAATTATTAATACACTCAATCACACAACAAACCACATTCCCCACTTCCCTCACAAAATCCGAGTTATTATTTTACGCACACGTTTGAATTGAAACTTTTCTTTTACAAAATATAGACTAATAACGTAAATACTTCACAATAAGTAAATTAAAAAAATTACTCAAATGAGGTCTAATCTTAAATAGGCGATAATCACAAAAGTGGCACAAATAAGATATCAAAAACAAGATTATGTATTGTCGCAGTATCTGATTAAGAAGATTGCGTTAAATATATTCATAGGCATAGGTGGGCAGCCTCTCTGATTTGGGGGGGTATAGGGGGGGTCAAATTTTAGGGGGGGGGTGGTGTTTGGCAAGACCCAAATTTTGAGGGGGGTGTACCATACATGGGCAAGTTGGTCCGGAGTGGGGGGTTAAACCCCAAATTAGGGGGGTTAAAATCCGAGAAACGCAAAATACCCATATTGTTTTTTTCTGGAGTGCATTTTACCCATATCGTTTTTCGATTTTGAAGGAAAAATAGGTTAAAAACACTAATTTTAGGTCAAAAAGCCCTTTTTATTGCATTTTTGAGCTTTTTATTGCTTAAAACATTCATTTTGACCTCAAAACTTAAGTTTGGAGGCAGTTAGAAGTCATTTTAAAGACATTTTTTTCTTCATTTTCCAAATATGGGGGAGTTAACCTATTCTCTCCACCCCCCACTTCTGAGGTGGGGGGGGGGTTAAACCCCACTTCTCAGAATTTGGGGGGGGGTTAACCCCCCCCAACCCCCCCCGTGCCCATGTATGGGGTGTACCCAATATTTCCGCGCTGCCTTAAAATGGGCTTAAAACGCGTAAAAAACGTAAAACAAGCTTATAAATGCTTTAAAACTGTGTAAAATTAAAATAAGACCTTATTGCAACTTACAAATTGTATTGTTTAATTTTTTTATTAATAATGTGTTTATATATTCTTATAATTAGATTAGAAATCATAGTTTTTTTTAATAATTACGTAATAATAGAATAGTAATTATATTGTCTAGATTATAAAGTAAAGTATCACAAAATTTTAATCCATAATCTTATATTTAATTAAAGATTATATACATACATGGGCGTAGCCAGGGGGGTCTAGAGTCTAGACCCTCCTTTTGGGTCGGCAAAAGGAAAAATTTGGAGTTCGACCCCCCTTTTAGGTTGACAAGGATAAAAACTTGGGGGGTCTAGAACAGTGGCGAGTCCAGAATTTCATTTAGGGGGGCGGACTGGGGGGGGGTAAATACTAACCCTGAAAGGGGGTCTGAGGGGCGGGAGCCCCCCAGTAATGGCGGTCTGGAGGGCGACAGCCCCCACCGGGTCAATGTGCAGAAGACCCCCGTGTCAGGGGGGTCTGGGGGGCAGTATGCCCCCCAAAAATTTTTAATATAAGGCGCTAAAAATGCACCAGAAATTTTAATTCCAGATGATGTTTATTACAAAATTTAAGGTTTTTTTTATCCCTTTACATTTAAAACAGGTGTTTAAAACGTTAATAAAAGGTTAATAATGTTTAATTACTGTTTGTTGAATAATGGGAGAAAAAAAACAAGAGTATGACATAAACAAGGTAATAAACACTCCGCGCAAAGCGCGGAAAAATTGTGATAGTGCTTTTATAACGCTTAAAAATTTTTCTCCGGGAGGCAAATTCGGGGGGGTGTTCCAGGGTACCCCAAATTTAAGGGGGGGGGGGGGGGGTGTCAGCAAAATCCAAAATTTTGGGGGTATTCTAGCCCCCGACCCCCCCCCCCTGCCCACCTATGTTCATAGGTGAGAGAGGGGGAGGGCAGGCTCAGGGTCCACCCTTCCCTAGCCTCAAAATTTTGGGACCCCCTCCCTCAAAATCTCAGAGGGCCCCCCTCCCCCCAACTTTCCGAATTTTTTACCCATTACCCCAACCCCTTGTAAAATTATTGAAATCTGACTTTTCCCCCCTCCCACCTGGGAAAAATTTTAGGTACTTTTTTTATACTACATTTTCTTCCAAAAAAGTGAATTTTTAACACATATTCATGTTTTACACCCTTTTTACACCAGAATATCGCTTTTTATTTCAATAATATGTAGTATTATCCTATAAAAAGAACAATTATTAAAGTTATTGGTCTTAAAACTGTTTTGCTTTGGACACCGGACCCCACCCTGACCCCCCCCCCCCCTCTAGATTTCAAAATTTTGCACCCCCAGTCGACCCCCTCCCCCTAAAAAGTTAGGGGGGGGGGGGTTCGGATGGGACCCCCCTAGGAACCAATTTCCTAGAATTGAAAATTCGACTTACCCCCGGTAACCACCCCCCCCCCCCCCTACAGCACAATACTAAGACGGAGCATCAAACAAAAATAGCACAAACCTCCGAGCCCAAGATCTTAAGATTAAAAAACAAGAGCTACTCCTGATTTTTGGGGAATTTTTTTTCTCTCAGGAAGAAATTCCTGCCGCCACCCTCATGGGAAAATTTTCCTTCCTCACTCTCACGAGGTCCAAGTCCGAGGAAGAATGTTTTTTTCGCAAAAACACTAAAAAAAAAAATAAATCAATGGGGTCAAAATAAAGGCAAATCACCTTGTCAGGAAACTTGAAACCAAAATAACCCACGCTCCGGTAAAAGACACAAAAAACACAACAATAAGACAACATTTTAAAACAAGGTGTTTAATTAAGAAAAAAATTATTTAAACTATTACGACTGGGTTGTCTCTTTTAGAGTTAGCTCATTTTTTGACAATTAAAAAAAAACTGTTTTGGTTTCATTAACATAAGTTCAAATTCGCTCTAAGATGCTTTTTAGAATTTTTTAAATTTTGGCAACAATTGTTCAAAAATTGTATCGATTTCACAACAACTGACTTTCTTCATTTTTCAAATCCTGCTGTCATTGCAAAGATGTTTTTAAAATACTGCGTACCGTAAAATTTGGAATTTTGCGTGGCGGTATACTGGCAAACAAATTTAATTGAATCTGAACTGTCAATAAATTTAAGAATTTTCTGAATTGTTGCTCCTGATATATTGGTTGGATAGTATATGGCGGATGAACATAATTTCGTAAAAAATACTGAAATAAAAAGTTTAACCCAAAAGATGAAATACTTACGGGGATTCTTTTAATATTAACATCGCAGTTAACATTAATATATATCATACTATTTTGTTTGCTTATAATTAAAGCGCCTAGACCAATTGGTGTATTTATACGCAAGCAAAAAGAACTAAATTATTGAAGCAACACATCAAAATATCTTTTAACGAAAAATTAGTATTTGGATTGGAAGAAAATCTGCCTAGTCAATATCTACAGTACAGAAACGAAAGTCAAAATAAAAAGGTGATTAATTTAATAAAGATGTTGATGTTACGACGGTTAATTTAACAACCGTTTCTATCTCGACAAATTCGATTGGAAGCGGCATATGTTCCTTTGAAGTAAGTAGGAAATAAAAATCGGGCAATTTTTAAAGACAAAGGAGCACTTCCATTGTCTCAAGTGTAAACTATAACTATGGAAACTAAACCCGACCAAGATTCGAAACCGAAATTCTAAGTCAAACTAAAAAGCACGTTCGTTCAAATGTATGAATTTTTATCCAATTATGTCCTATCGAAAAAATGCAAAAAATAGAATTTAATCAAAATTGAATTACATGAAACAAATAACCGTAAAATATCTCTACTGAATTATCTGATTTGTTAAAACAATCAAGAATGTGTAAGTTCAAAATAATCTCATAAATAATAATTTTCAAAACTAACAGAATATATATATACAAACGCATACCTATGCACTGCCCCCCGGGGTTAAAACCGGGGGGGGGGCAATTCCAAAATGGAGGGGCACGGGGGGGCAACTTTTTTGAAACGGAGGCGGGCAATAAAACGGGGGGGGGGCAAGCAGGGGGGAAAGAAAAAAGAAAGAAAAAAAGAAAAAAAAGAAAAAGAAAAGAAAAGAGGGAAAAAAGGCACAAAAAAGCGGAAATAAGGTAAAAATAGGTCTAAAATGGCTTAAAATACATTGAAATAGGCTAAAAACTGCAAAAAATTCGCGATGATGGCGTCATCATAGGTCAAAAATGGCGTCATATTTTTAGGGTACTTTTTTATTTTTTGGCGGGGGCGACAAAAAACGGGGGGGCAAATCCTCCAATAAAACGGGGGGGGGGCATTTTCAGACCGTGCACAGGTCTGCAAACGTAAAATAGACTTAAGATTTTGCTAAGTAAATTATATAGGATTTAACGCAGGTTTTACTATAAGCGCTAATTAAAATTCTAAATATAGCATAATACTAAGAACAGAAAAATATAGGAATATAAAACGTAGAAAACGTCCACGACGAGCGGAAGCCTTTAACTACGAAAATTCAGAAAGCGAATAAAGCGGCAAATTGAAGAAAATAAAATTTACATCGCTGATTCACCATGCCATGATGACCGAACGGGAAATAACCCGACATAATTATCCCAAATACCACGGCCAATCTGGGAGTCTCAAGCAAATTGAAGCAACATTTCAGCACGGCATGACACGTTTCACAAAATACCCAAGGGGACTCTGGGTTGTAGAAGATAGGGAAAATCGATTTTTCTTGGAGCTTCAATTAAGCTTTCGCTTGAAGGAAAGCGGGTTGGTTTTTTTTATTTAGAAACCCGATATTTTGCGAAATTTCGAAACCAGAGTGAAGAAAATCGATTTTCTTCTTTTCCCGACATTATCCGGAACTTGAGCATATCTCTATTATGGCACTAGCTCTTCTCCGTAATGGTCAAAAAAAGGAAACGTTTTATTCGGTAGGCCTTTGGAAACTTATCTTTGGCAACCAAAAAAAAAATCGATTGCAATTGGTCTAAAAGTGGAGAGCGCAGGTGAATAAAACTCACAGGTGCTTCGTTAACCAACTCTTCTTAAATCTTGAAACTACCAACCTGAAAAATACGCCCAAACGGTACGGGAACAAAGGTTAAAGTTAAAAAACCAAGGGAACAAAGGTCACACCCATTTTCTGACAACTTGTGAATACAAAACCTAATCCCAATTTTTGATGATAAAGTATTAATTGAAATGAAAACACAACTAAACTATGATTGTTTTGAACAATCATAGTTTGTTTTTAAAAATACGTCCAAACGGTACGGGAACGGGAACAAAGGTTAAACTTAAAAACCAAGGGAACAAAGGTCATACCATTTTCTGACAACTTGTGAATACAAAACCTAATCCCAATTTTTGATGATAAAGTATTAATTGAAATGAAAACACAACTAAACTATGATTGTTTTGAACGGTTTTTCCTGCCAATAGGTGTTTTGTAAGAGTCATTGATTAGGTACATATCTTGGTTTGTTCCCTGAAAATTATTAGAATATTATTAAAAATTTTGCTGCTGATTACTTTGTAGCATAATTTTTCTTATCTAACTTTTCAATCTTATACTACGCAAACCACTCAGAACTGTGCACTGCCCCTTGGGTTTTATTGAGGGGGGGCGGCAATTCCAAAATGGAGGGGGGCACGGGGGCAACTTTTTCGAAATGGGGAGAATAAAACGGGGGGGGCAAGCAGGGGAGAAAGAAAAAAAAAAGAGAAAAAGGAGAAAAGAAGGAAAAAGAGAAAAAAGGGACAAAAAAAAAAACGAAAATGAGGTAAACGTAAAAATAGGTCTAAAATGGCTTAAAATGTATTGAAATAGGCTAAAAACTGCAAAAATTTGCGATGATTGCGTCATTAGGTCAAAAATGGCGCCTAATTTTTGAGTACTTTTTTATTATTGGACGGGGGGCAATAAAACGGGGGGGGGGGTAATAAAACGGGGGGGCGCAAATCCTCCAATAAAGCGGGGCGGGGGGCATTTCCAGACCGTGCACAAGTCTGTCGTCTGTACTTATATATTTTTAAACAAAGTATAGTATTTTAAAAACAACAGATTATTTTCGTTAAAAAAATGTGTTAAAATTTTAAACCGGACAATTGCTGCTATGAAATAAGCGTTCCGTCCAACCATATCGACAAAGCTCACTGAAGACACTAGAACGGGTGTTTTAGAATAAATTCGAGATATGTTTATTATATATACGCTGGTTTCAGCTTATTTTTGAGCTATTTATACCCATTCAACAAACAGATGCCGCTTACACACTCACAATTCTTGGACCTAACGTCCCAAGAAGTATAAACGCAGATGATAAACCAACCCAGATTTTAAAAATGTTAACAAAATATTATTAAAATTTTTATGGAATAATAAAGTTACATCATTATTTTTTAACAGTATGTATAAAATCAGAGACATATTCTTTTATATCATTATTTTTGAAGCTAGACATAAAATCAGCCGCAAAAGCTTAAGGCTTGTTAATTCTTAACAAGAATATTTCCAGCCCACATTAAACCAGTAATAAAGCCGTATTTTTTTTAAATTTACCAATTTCACAGCTGGCGTCGTTTTTTTGAGACTTTTTTGAAAGGAAAATTTGTTATATGCAATTAAAAAATAAATTTTTAGTATAAAAAGAACGAATTAACTAGAAAATTTATCGTCCCAGTTTCAGCAATCGATAACGGTTAAAAAATAACGTTTCGGCGGAACGGAAACCCTTCTTTAAAAAAAAAGAATATAGCTCATGTTTATTGACGAACACAAACGCATAAAAATAGCCAATAGACTGCTGAAGAGAAAGGGCAGACTATTTCTGGTGCAGGAAAAGGAAAAATGCAAAAAAAACGATACTCCATAAAACTGTGAACAGGGAGGGTTTAGAGGTGGTTTACTCGCCAGCCGCCCTTGGCACAGTGTTTGCCGAGCTTTGTTAAGCGAAAAGAAACGCAAATATTAGATTAAGCAACCCGCGTTTATAAAACACCTCTTAATGTCGGGGATAATGCAGTTTTTAAAAAAAATGAGACTTCCCCATAGATTAACACGGGGGGTGGGGGGGGGTTGGGGTCCACCCCCCTAGCCTCGAAATTTTGCCCCCCCCCCCCTAGAAAAAATCCAGCCCCCCCTTCTCCCCCCAAATTTTCGAATTTTTTACCCTTGACCTTCTCTAGATTTTGAAATGTGATCCCCCCCTCCCCTCTTGAGAAAATTTTAAGTACTTTTTTTATACTAAATTTTCTTCCAAAAACGCGGTTTTTAACACAAATTCATGTTTTTAAGTTGGTTTTTTTAAGTTCTTAAGTTGGTTATATAATAATGATTTTCGTACTAATTGTCGGCAATATATGTAAAAGAAAAGTTGTTTTTTTAAATTTCCTGCTATCAGTGGAGTTCTCCTGGAAAACTTTTTTTAAAGCTAAAAGTTTCGCTCTATAAGAATAATATGCTCGAATGTATTGCAAAGTTTTTCCATCAAGTATTATGCGATTCCTATGACAAAAAATTTTTTCATATATTTTACAAAGGAAGCTTCACTTTGCAAACAGCATATATTAACATTTTAATTGTTGTTAAGCGCAAGCTTTGTTAATAATTACCAATATTTTCATAGTTTGAAAGTTTAAATATCTTAACATACACAATAAAAAATAAAAATATTTTTAATTTTAAGAAGCAAAAACTAAAAACCCATTATGCTCAAAAATTAAAATTTTTCGCCGTTGTTTATAGATAAGAATTTTTTGCCCTTTCTACAATATTACGCACACACAGCTCGAAAATCTGATTGCAGCTCTCCGTTTGAATCAAAATTGAGTTTTATTACGTTAAAATATTATAAATTTTTGGTGGACTTTTTTAAAAAAATTATTATACGTTTTTGGTGGATTTTTTTTAAATTTGCACTGCAAATCGCATTTATAAAAAGTATCAATGTCTGTACAAAAATTAAAGGTTTAACAGTTCAGAACCAATTATAATTACCATTACCTACCTAAATAAACATCACATCCTCCAACATTATCCATAAAATTTTATTGTAGTGTTTTACAATAATAACAATTTTAAAACAGTATAAAAATAATTAAGCTCTAAGCAAAGCAAAGCGAAGTGAATTTTTTGAAATTATAGTCTTTACAAAAATGGTGCGGACTGGCGACAAAACTGGAAATTTGAAATGATATATATCCATAACCAGACATGTGCACTGCCCCCCAGGGGGTTAAAACGGGGGGTGGGGCAATTCCAAAAATGGGGGGGCACGGGGGGGGGGCAACTTTTTTAAAACGGGGGGCAAGCAGGATAGAAAGAAAAAAAGAGAAAAAAGAAGAAGAAACAGAAAAAAGAAGGGAAAAAGGAAAAAAAGGGGCAAAAAAAGCGAAAAAAGGTAGAAATAGGTCTAAAATGGCTTAAAATACATTGAAATAGGCTAAAAACTGCAAAAAATTCACGATGATCGATGGATGGCGTCATCATAGGTCAAAAATGGCGTCATAATTTTAGGGTACTTTTTCATTTTTTGGCGGGGGGGGATAAAACGGGGGGGGGGGTTGGCAAATCCTCCAATAAAACGTGGGGGGGCATTTTCAGACCGTGCACAGGTCTGCATAACAGAGGTTAGGATATGTGCGGGACATATATGGGAGCATAGCTTAAACTCTTGGCTATCTTTTGAAAAGGTTAGGAAAAAATGTTCTTCGATGACGTCATCACCACAGCCGATGCGATGAAAAAAACCTGGTTCCAAAAAACCAAACTTTTTTATTTGTACGAGATAAGAAACGACGCTTGGTACGCTGTTAAAATATACTTTTCTGATTTTTTTTAAAGGTTTTAGCGAAATCGGCTCGATCAATTCTTTTTATAATGCGTTGAATGCGCGCGGTTTTCGCGATTTTTCGCGAATTTTTGCCACACTAATACACTGTCCGGACTATATTATTTTTTTTTGGTTTTCTGCTTCTCTGTTTTTGATATTGTTGTTATTTTTTTATTTTAAGTTTCTTTTTGTTTTTTTTCTTTTTTTTTTAAATATTTTTTTTTTGTTGGTGGCCGGGGCGGGAGGGAGGGAATTTTTTTTTTATTAAAAAATTTTTTTTTTTTTTTGGGACCAGGTTTTTTCACCGCACCGGCTGCAGTGTGGCGTTTTGTGTGAGGCGATGATCGTCTCCCTCGTTTTTTGATGCGGTTGCTTGCTCTGTATCCGCCAGACCTGTGCACGCAGGGACGGGGGGGCCGCGGGGGGGGGGGGGGGGGGGGGGGGCGGCTGCCCCTCAAACGGTTGGACAGGGGGAAAAATAAGGATAGTGGTTGGGTGAGGGGGCGGTTGCCCCTTGGAAATGGTCGCCAGATAGTAAAATTTGGGGGCTTTTAGAGGCTAAAAATTTAAAATTTTCTAGCGCCTCGCTAATCGCTCGGCGCCAAACTTTAAAATAATTTTAGTACCCCAATGGAGCCCCAAAAACCAAAAATTTGTTCCGCTTCGCTTCGCTCAGCGGTCACTTTCTATAGTATACATACATATATATCTCGTTATTTATGTTGCCTGATGCTAATGTTATTTTAAAGTTAGTACAATAATTTTTATAAGTAATAAGTACTACACAGAAAGCAAAACAAACAATCATATTGGTTGATTTATGTACCTCCCCCCTCCTAAATTTTCCTGCCGCTTATAGCATTGGCTCGGATTTTTTTCATATAGGTAGGTACCCTAGAAAACATGGAGCCGAGATGCTGCTCATGTGCTTTGGTTTACAATGTGGGTTTAGCCAAGGGGTCTGAAACTAACGTCTCTAAATTCCTTTTTTGTAAAATCCAGGCTCTGTCAATGTGTGCTTATGTAATTTTTAACTAAGAAAACATGTTTTTATCGCTAAAAACATTAGATAATAGGTTATTAGGCCAAAAACAGTGTATTATACAGCTTTATCTACGTTTATCCCTGCTTTTTTAACGTTTTCAAAAATTAAGGGGGGGGGGGGGCCGCCCCCCCAAAATTTAGGGGGGAGGGGCGGAGCCCCCCCCCCCCCCCGAAATTTTTTTTGTTATAAAATCGGCCCCCCCCCCCCAAAATGAAACTCTGGCTACGTCCCTGTGTGCATGTGGATAAATATCCCCCTCTTCCCCCCTTTTATTGGAGAGATTTTTTCTCGGTTCTGTCCCCTGTGTTGTGCTTTTCTGTTTTGTTTTGTGTTTTTTTTGATTTTTTTGTTTTCCTAACCTCCCGCCAAAAAAATGAAACACAAAGTAACCCTAAAATTATGACGCCATTTTTGAAATACCTAATAATGACATGCCATCATAGCTAAACTTTTTTGCAGTTTTTAGCCTCATTTACAATTATTTTTAAGACATTTTAGAAATATAATTGTTTACCTTATTACTCCTTTTATATTTCTTCCCTTTTTTCCTTTTCCCTTCTTTTTTTTCTCTTTTCCCCCCTCTTTTCTTTCTTTCCCCCCCTTACTGCCGCTCCCCCGTATTCTAAAAATTGCCCCCTGTTCAAAAAAGATTGCCCCCCTCCGCCCCCCCCCCCCCGTTTTGGATTCCTCCCCCCCCAATAAGCCGCTCGGGGGCAGCGGGGGGAACGAAGAAAACTACTAAAAAAGAGACACAAACTAAAAAGAGGGGGCAAAAGAGAAACCCGAAAAGCGAAGCGGAAAAGGAAAAAAGACAAACAAGAATAAGGTAAAATTTTCTAAAGGCATAGAACCTACATTCAAATACTAAAAAATAAAAATTTCGAAGCGTACATATATATATCATATATCTTATATATATATATATATATCATATATATCCGGGTGGGATCCTCTCGGGGGGATATATATATATACAGGGACGTAGCCAGAGTTTCATTTTGGGGGGGGGGGGGCGGATTTTTGTAAAAAAAAAAATTTCGTGGGGGGGGGGGGGGGCTCCGCCCCCCCCCCCCCCCCCCGAAATTTTGGGGGGGGGGGGGAAGCCCCCCCCCCTTAATTTTTGAAAACGTTAAAAAAGCAGGGATAAACGTAGATAAAGCTGTATAATACACTGTTTTTGGCCTAATAACCTATTATCTAATGTTTTTAGCGATAAAAACATGTTTTCTTAGTTAAAAATTACATAAGCACACATTGACAGAGCCTGGATTTTACAAAAGAATTTAGAGACGTTAGTTTCAGACCCCTTGGCTAAACCCACATTGTAAACCAAAGCACATGAGCAGCATCTCGGCTCCATGTTTTCTAGGGTACCTACCTATATGAAAAAAATCCGAGCCAATGCTATAAGCGGCAGGAAAATTTAGGAGGGGGGAGGTACATAAATCAACCAACATGATTGTTTGTTTTGCTTTCTGTGTAGTACTTATTACTTATAAAAATTATTGTACTAACTTTAAAATAACATTAGCATCAGGCAACATAAATAACGAGATATATATGTATGTATACTATAGAAAGTGACCGCTGAGCGAAGCGAAGCGGAACAAATTTTTGGTTTTTGGGGCTCCATTGGGGTACTAAAATTATTTTAAAGTTTGGCGCCGAGCGATTAGTGAGGCGCTAGAAAATTTTGAATTTTTAGCATCTCCCAAAACCCCCAAATTTTACTATCTGGCGCTTAACCATTCTCCGGGGGGGGGGGGGGCGGCCCCCCCCCCCCCCCGCCCAACCACTATCCTTATTTTTCCTCCTGTCCCACCGTTTCGGGGGGGGGGGCGGCCGCTCCCCCCCCCCCCCCCTGGCTACGTCCCTGCGTGCACAGGTCTGGCGGATATATATGGGAGCATAGCTCAGACTCTTGGCTATCTTAAAAAATTTTTTTTCGATGACGTCATCACTGCAGCCGGTGCGGTGAAAAAACCTGGTCCCAAAAAACAAAACTTTTTTATTAGTACAAAACTTTTTCCCTAGCTCCCGGGGCTTCAACCCCAAAAAAATTTTTATGTCAAAAGTAAGGAATAAAAACTAACGGACATTTAATATATAACAATATGATCAATATCGTACACACTTTGAGCAGGAAGCCAAAAATAAATAGTCCGGACAGTGTATTAGCGTGGCAAAAATTCGCGAAAAATAGCGAAAACCGCGCGCATTCAATGCATTATAAAAAAATTGATCGAGCCGATTTCGCTCAAACTTTCAGAAAAAACTCAGAAAAGTATGTTTTAACAGTATACCAAGCGGCGTTTCTGATCTCGCACTAATAAAAAAGTTTTGTTTTTTTTGGGACCAGGTTTTTTTCACCGCATCGGCTGTAGTGATGACGTCATCGAAAAACATTTTTTCCTAACCTTTTCTCAAAAGATAGCCAAGAGTCTAAGCTATGCTCCCATATATGTCCCGCACATATCCTAACCTCTGTTATGCAGACCTGTGCACGGTCTGAAAATGCCCCCCCACGTTTTATTGGAGGATTTGCCCCCCCCCGTTTTATTGGCCCCCCAGCCAAAAAGTACCCTAAAATTATGACGCCATTTTGACCTATGATGACGCCATTATCGCGAATTTTTTGCAGTTTTTAGCCTATTTCAATGTATTTTAATCCATTTTAGACCTATTTTTACCTTATTTCCGCTTTTTTTGTCCCTTTTTTCCCTTTTCCCTTCTTTTTTCTCTTTTTTCTTCTTTTTTTTCTTTCCCCCCTGCTTGCACCCCCGTTTCAAAAAAGTTGCCCCCCCCCCCGCGCCCCCCATTTTGGAATTGCCCCCCCCCCGTTGTAACCCCGGGGGGCAGTGCACATGTCTGGTTATGGATATATATCATTTCAAATTTCCAGTTTTGTCGCCAGTCCGCACCATTTTTGTAAAGACTATAATTTCAAAAAATTCACTTCGCTTTGCTTTGCTTAGAGCTTAAATTATTTTTATACCTGTTTTCAAAATTGTTATTATTGTAAAACACTACAATAAAATTTTATGGATAATGTTGGAGGATGTGATGTTTATTTAGGAGGTAATGGAAAATGATAATTGGTTCTGAACTGTTAAACCTTTAATTTTTGTACAGACATTGAGACTTCTTCACAATGCCATTTGCAGCCTGTAATTTAAAAAAAATCCACCAAAAACGTATAATAATTTTTTAAAAAAGTCCACCAAAAATTATAATATTTTAACGTAATAAAACTCAATTTTGATTCAAACGGAGAGCTGCAATCAGATTTTCGAGCTGTGTGTGCGTAATATTGGGACAAAAGGGCGCAAAAAATCCTTATTGATAAACAACGGCGAAAAATTTTAATTTTTGAGCATAATGGGTTTTTAGTTTTTGCTTCTTAAAATTAAAAATATTTTTATTTTTTATTGTGTATGTTAAGATATTTAAACTTTCAAACTATGAAAATATTGGTAATTATTAACAAAGCTTGCGCTTAACAACAATTAAAATGTTAATATATGCTGTTTGCAAAGTGAAGCTTCCTTTGTAAAATATATGAAAAAATTTTTTGTCATAGGAATCGCATAATACTTGATGGAAAAACTTTGCAATACATTCGAGCATATTATTCTTATAGAGCGAAACTTTTAGCTTTAAAAAAAGTTTTCCAGGAGAACTCCACTGATAGCAGGAAATTTAAAAAAACAACTTTTCTTTTACATATATTGCCGACAATTAGTACGAAAATCATTATTATATAACCAACTTAAGAACTTAAAAAAACCAACTTAAAAACATGAATTTGTGTTAAAAATCACTTTTGGAAAAAGAAAATTTAGTATAAAAAAAGTACTTAAAATTTTCTCAAGAGGGGAGGGGGGATCACATTTCAAAATCTAGAGAGGGTCAAAGGGGTAAAAATTTGAAAATTTGGGGGGAGGGGGGGGGGCTGTATTTTTCTCAGGGGGGGGGCAAAATTTCGAGGCTAGGGGGGTGGACCCCAACCCCACCCTACCCCCCTTGTTCATCTATGGGGAAGTCTCATTTTTTTAAAAACTGCATTATCCCCGACATTAAGAGGTGTTTTATAAACGCGGGTTGCTTAATCTAATATTTGCGTTTCTTTTCGCTTAACAAAGCTCGGCAAAACACCGTGCCAAGGGCGGCTGGCGAGTAAACCACCTCTAAACCCTCCCTGTTCACAGTTTTATGAGTATCGTTTTTTTTGCATTTTTCCTTTTCCTGCACCAGAAATAGTCTGCCCTTTCTCTTCAGCAGTCTATTGGCTATTTTTATGCGTTTGTGTTCGTCAATAAACATGAGCTATATTCTTTTTTTTTAAGAAGGGTTTCCGTTCCGCCGAAACGTTATTTTTTAACCGTTATCGATTGCTGAAACTGGGACGATAAATTTTCTAGTTAATTCGTTCTTTTTATACTAAAAATTTATTTTTTAATTGCATATAACAAATTTTCCTTTCAAAAAAGTCTCAAAAAAACGACGCCAGCTGTGAAATTCGGTAAATTTAAAAAAATACGGCTTTATTACTGGTTTAATGTGGGCTGGAATATTCTCGCTAAGAATTAACAAGCCTTAAGCTTTTGCGGCTGATTTTATGTCTAGCTTCAAAAATAATGATATAAATAATATGTCTCTGATTTTATACATACTGTTAAAATAATGATGTAACTTTATTATTCCATAAAAATTTTAATAATATTTTGTTAACATTTTTAAAATCTGGGTTGGTTTATCATCTGCGTTTATACTTCTTGGGACGTTAGGTCCAAAGAATTGTGAGTGTGTAAGCGGCATCTGTTTGTTGAATGGGTATAAATAGCTCAAAAATAAGCTGAAACCAGCGTATATATAATAAACATATCTCGAATTATTCTAAAACACCCGTTCTAGTGTCTTCAGTGAGCTTTGTCGATATGGTTGGACGGAACGCTTATTTCATAGCAGCAATTGTCCGGTTTAAAATTTTAACACATTTTTTTAACGAAAATAATCTGTTGTTTTCAAAAAACACGACTTCGTTTTAAAAAATATATAAGTACAGACGACAGACTTGTGCACGGTCTGGAAATGCCCCCCGCCCCGCTTTATTGGAGGATTTGCGCCCCCCCGTTCTATTACCCCCCCCCGTTTTAATGCCCCCCTGCCCAAGAATAAAAAAGTACTAAAAAATTAGGCGCCATTTTTGACCTAATGACGCAAATCGCCATCTAAATTGTTGCAGTTTTTAGCCTATTTCCATGCATTTTTAGCTATTTTAGACCTATTTTTACGTTTACCTCATTTTCGTTTTTTTTTTTGTCCCTTTTTTCTCTTTTTCCTTCTTTTCTCCTTTTTCTCTTTTTTTTTCTTTCTCCCCGCTTGCTCTCTCTCCCTGTTTTATCTCCCCATTTTGAAAAAGTTGCCCCCGTGCCCCTTTTATTTGGAATTGCCCCCCCCTCAATAAAACCCAAGGGGCAGTGCACAGTTCTGAGTGGTTTGCGTTGTATAAGATTGAAAAGTTAGATAAGAAAAATTATGCTACAAAGTAATCAGCAGCAAAATTTTTAAACAAGATTTGAACAACTTCAGGGAACAAACCAAGATATGTACCTAATCAATGACTCATACAAAACACCTATTGGCAGGAAAAAACTGTTCAAAACAATCATAGTTTAGTTGTGTTTTCATTTCAATTAATACTTTATCATCAAAAATTGGGATTAGGTTTTGTATTCACAAGTTGTCAGAAAATGGGTATGACCATTGTTCCCTTGGTTTTTAAGTTTAACCTTTGTTCCCGTTCCCGTACCGTTTGGACGTATTTTTAAAAACAAACTATGATTGTTCAAAACAATCAATAAAACTTCACCTTGTGTTTTCATTTCAATTAATACTTTATCATCAAAAATTGGGATTAGGTTTTGTATTCACAAGTTGTCAGAAAATGGGTATGACCATTGTTCCCTTGGTTTTTTAACTTTAACCTCTTTTCCCGTACCGTTTGGGCGTATTTTTCAGGTTGGTAGTTTCAAGATTTAAGAAGAGTTGGTTAACGAAGCACCTGTGAGTTTTATTCACCTGCGCTCTCCACTTTTAGACCAATTGCAATCGATTTTTTTTTGGTTGCCAAAGATAAGTTTCCAAAGGCCTACCGAATAAAACGTTTCCTTTTTTTGACCATTACGGAGAAGAGCTAGTGTTAATAATAGAGATATGCTCAAGTTCCGGATAATGTCGGAAAAAGAGAGAAAATCGATTTTCTTCACTCTGGTTTCGAAATTTCGCAAAATATCGGGTTTCTAAATAAAAAAAACCAACCCGCTTTCCTTCAAGCGAAAGCTTAATTGAAGCTCCAAGAAAAATCGATTTTCCCTATCTTCTACAACCCAAGTCCCCTTGGGTATTTTGTGAAACGTGTCATGCCGTGCTGAAATGTTGCTTCAATTTGCTTGAGACTCCCAGATTGGCCGTGGTATTTGGGATAATTATGTCGGGTTATTTCCCGTCGGTCATCATGGCATGGTGAATCAGGCGATGTAAATTTTATTTTCTTCAATTTGCCGCTTTATTCGCTTTCTGAATTTTCGTAGTTAAAGGCTTCCGCTCGTCGTGGACGTTTTTTACGTTTTATCCTATACTTTTTCCCTGTTCTTATATTATGCTATATTTAGAATTTTAATTAACGCTTATAGTAAAACCTGCGTTAAATCCTATATAATTTACTTAGCAAAATCTTAAGTCTATTTTACGTTTGCAGACATGTGCACGGTCTGAAAACGCCCCCCCCCGTTTTATTGGAGGATTTGCCCCCCCCCCGTTTTATTGCCAAAAAATGAAAAAGTACCCTAAAAATATGACGCCATTTTTGACCTATGATGACGCCATCATCGCGAATTTTTTGCAGTTTTTAGCCTATTTCAATGTATTTTAAGCCATTTTAGACCTATTTTTACCTTATTTCCGCTTTTTTGTCCCTTTTTTCCCTTTTCCCTTCTTTTTTTCTCTTTTTTCTCCTTTTTTTTCTTTCCCCCCTGCTTGCCCCCCGTTTTATTGCCTCCCCCCCGTTTCAAAAAAGTTGCCCCCCGTGCCCCCCCATTTTGGAATTGCCCCCCCCCTCCGTTTTAACCCCGGGGGGGGGGCCGTGCACAGGTCTGCGTTTGTATATATATATTCTGTTAATTTTTAAAATTATTATTATGAATTATTTTTTAAATTTACACATTTCTTGATATTTTTTAACAAATCAGATAGTACAGTAAAGATATTTTACTGCGATTTTTTGTTTCATGTAATTCAATTTTGATTAAATTCTATTTTTGGCATTTTTTCGAGAGGACATAATTGGATAAAAATTCATAAATTTGACCGAACGTGTTTTTAGTTTGACTTAGAGTTTCGCTTTAGTTACTTAGTAGGGTTTAGTTTCCATAGTTATAGTTTACACTTTAAATTTAATGGAAGTGCTCCTTTGTCTTTAAAAATTGCCCGATTTTTATTTCCTACTGACTTCAAACGGACGTGCCGTCCAAATCGGATTTTATAAGAACGGCGATGCTCAAAACCGTAGTAACATCAACACCTTTATTAAATTATCGCCTTTTTATTTTGACTTTCGTTTCTGTACTGTAGATATTGACTGCAGGGAGATTTTCTTCCAATGCAATCTACTTTCGTTAAAAGATATTTTAATGTGTTGCTTTTTATATTTTAGTTCTTTTTTGCTTTTTCATATAAATACACCAATTGTCTAGGTGCTTTACTTAAGCAAACAAACTCATATATATATATTAATATTACTCAATGTTAAATTAAAGAAATATTTCCTAGGTATACATTTTTGGGTTAAACTTTTTATTTTAGTATTTTTTACGCAAAATTATGTTCATCCGCCATATACTATCTAACCAATATATCAGGAGACAATTCGAAAAAAATTCTTAATTTATTATACATTTTCAGATTCAAATTTGTTTGCCAGTATACCGCCACGCAAAATTCCAAATTTTACGGTACGCAGTATTTTAAAAAAACACTTTTTTGCAATGACAGCAGGATTTAAAAAATGAAGAACGTCAGTTGTTGTGAAATCGATACAATTTTTGAACAATTGTTGCCAAAATTTAAAAAATTCTAAAAAGCATCTTAGAGCGAATTTGAACTTATGTTAATGAAACCAAAACAGTTTTTTTTAATTGTCAAAAAATGAGCTAACCCTAAAAGAGACAACCCAGTCGTAATAGTTTAAATAATTTTTTTCTTAATTAAACACCTTGTTTTAAAATGTTGTCTTATTGTTGTGTTTTTTGTGTCTTTTACCAGAGCGTGGGTTATTTTGGTTTCAAGTTTCCTGACAAGGTGATTTGCCTTTATTTTGACCCCATTGATTTATTTGTTTTTTTAGTGTTTTTGCGAAAAAAACATTCTTCCTCGGACTTGGACCTCGTGAGAGTGAGGAAGGAAAATTTTCCCATGAGGGTGGCGGCAGGAATTTCTTCCTGAGAGAAAAAAAATTCCCCAAAAATCAGGAGTAGTGCTCTGTTTTCGAATCTTAAGAAAAATCTCTGGGCTCCGGAGGTTCGCGCTATTTTTGTTTGATGCTCCGCTCTAGTATTGTGCTACCAGGGGGGGTGGTTACCCGGGGTAAATCGAATTTTCAATTCTAGGACGGGGTCCCAGGGGGGTCCGATCCGAACCCCCCCCCTAACTTTTTAGGGAGGGGGGTCGACCTGGGGTGCAAAATTTTGAAATCTAGAGGGGGGGGGGGGGCGGGGGGGGGCCGGTGTCCAAAGCAAAACAGTTTTAAACCAATAACTTTAATAATTGTTCTTTTTATAGGATAATACTACATATTATTGAATAAAAAGCGATATTCTGGTGTAAAAAGGGTGTAAAAACATGAATATGTGTTAAAAATTCACTTTTTTGGAAGAAAATGTAGTATAAAAAAAGTACCTAAAATTTTTCCCAGGTGGGAGGGGGGAAGAGTCAGATTTCAATAATTTTACAGGGGGTTGGGGTAATGGGTAAAAAATTCGGAAATTTGAGGGAAGGGGGCCCCCTAGATTTTCGTCTAGGGGAGGGGGTCCCAAAATTTCGAGGCTAGGGGGGGTGGACCCCAACCTTCTTCCCCTCTTTCTCACCTATGAACATAGGTGGGCAGGGGGGGGGGGGGGTGGGGGGTTATAATATCCCCCAAAATTTTGGATTTTGCTGACACCCCCCCCCCCCCCTTAAATTTGGGGTAACCGGGGACACCCCCCCCCCGAATTCGCCTCCCGGAGAAAAATTTTTAAGCGTTATAAAAGCACTATCAAAATTTTCCGCGCTTCGCGCGGAGTGTTTATTACCTTGTTTATGTCATATACTTCGTTTTTTTCTCCTATTATTCAACAAACAGTAATTAAACATTATTAACCTTTTATTAACGTTTTAAACACCTGTTTTAAATGTAAAGGGATAAAAAAACCTTAAATTTTGTAATAAACATCATCTGGAATTAAAATTTCTGGTGTATTTTAGCGCCTTATATTAAAAATTTTTCCCCCGGGGGGGCATTCTGCCCCCCGGACCCCCCTGACAAGGGGCTCTTCTGCCCCTTGACCCGGTGGGGGCTCTCGCCCTCCAGACCCCCATTACTGGGGGGCTCCCGCCCCTCAGACCCCCTTTCAAGGTTAGTATTTACCCCCCCCAGACCGCCCCCCCAAATGAAATTCTGGACACGCCACTGTTCTAGACCCCCCAAGTTTTTATCCTTGTCAACCTAAAAGGGGGGTCGAACTCCAAATTTTTCCTTTTGCCGACCCAAAAGGAGGGTCTAGACTCTAGACCCCACTGGCTACGCCAATGTATGTATATTATCTTTAATTAAATATAAGATTATTGATTAAAATTTTGTGATACTTTACTTTATAATCTAGACAATATAATTACTATTCTATTATTACGTAATTATTAAAAAAAACTATGATTTCTAATCTAATTATAAGAATATATAAACACATTATTAATAAAAAAATTAAACAATACAATTTGTAAGTTGCAATAAGGTCTTATTTTAATTTTACACAGTTTTAAAGCCTTTTATAAGCTTGTTTTATTGATGTTTTTATACGCGTTTTTTAAGCCCATTTTAAGGCAGCGCGAAAATATTGGGTACACCCCATACATGGGCACGGGGGGGTTGGGGGGGTTAACCCCCCCCAAATTCTGAGAAGGGGGGTTTAACCCCCCCCCCCCACCACTCAGAAGTGGGGGGGGAGAAAAAGTTAACCCCCACCCCAATTTTGGAAAAATGAAGAAAAAAATGTCTTTAAAATGACTTCTAACTGCCTCCAAACTTAAGTTTTGAGGTCAAAATGAATGTTTTAAGCAATAAAAAGCTCAAAAATGCAATAAAAAGGGCTTTTTGACCTAAAATAGCTGTTTTTAACCTATTTTTCCTTCAAAATAGAAAAACGATATGGGTAAAATGCACTCCCAGAAAAAAAACGATATGGGTATTTTGCTTTTCTCGGATGTTAACCCCCCCCCTAATTTGGGGTTTCACCCCCCCCCACTCCGGACCCACTTTCCCATGTATCGTACACCCCCCTCAAAATTTGGGTCTTGCCAAACCCCCCCCCCCCCCTAAAATTTGACCCCCCTATCCCCCCAAATCAGAGAGGCTGCCCACCTATGCCTATGAATATATTTAACGCAATCTTCTTAATCAGATACTGCGACAATACATAATCTTGTTTTTGATATCTTATTTGTGCCACTTTTGTGATTATCGCCTAATTTAAGATTAGACCTCATTTGAGTAATTTTTTTAATTTACTTATTGTGAAGTATTTACGTTATTAGTCTATATTTTGTAAAAGAAAAGTTTCAATTCAAACGTGTGCGTAAAATAATAACTCGGATTTTGTGAGGGAAGTGGGGAATGTGGTTTGTTGTGTGATTGAGTGTATTAATAATTAAGCCTATTTTTGATAATTTCTTGCGATAAACTGCGTCTGAAGAACAAGAAGAGAACCCCTGATTGTTAATTGCACGGAAAGTAAGGTGTTTTTGAATCTTTCCAGAAATCACGGGACAGAGTCCGTAGCCAGGGGGTATTGGGGGATTAATCCCCCTAGAATTGTTGGGAAGGCAAAAAACTTTGCAAGGATCCCCCTTTGGTTTTTTTAAATTGAAAAAAAAATTTTTCCTAATGACTCTGCAATGTACATAAATAATAGTGATTTAGGATCATAAAACCTCTTATTCACAAAAATGAAATTATTAATAATCATAGATGAACAAGGAGGGG